>MPUH01001242.1:0-20408 GCA_001970955.1 Stentor coeruleus
GCATCAGCATCAACCTCAGTTTCTGTAAACCCAAAGCACTTACTGAACTCGGGATCAGCAATAGAATCGTGGCAAAGGTGATTGAAACCTGAAAAAATGTTTGCTTTCGCCAATCTTGTGATCCCAGAAATAACTGTAAATAAAAGCTTTTCATTATTTTTTATCGGAGAGATTAAATTTTTCACAATTTTTACCGCATCCTCGAAATATGGAGATTTTTCTGTAAACAAATGAGTAAGCATTTTATCATACTCATCAATTAATAACACTACTTCAGTGTTGTAGTGCTTATATAGTGCTGTTATTAAATATCTCAGCGATAATCCTATTTCATACATTGTAATTTTACTATCATCAGCCAAAAACTTTCTGATAAGATTGTATTCGCTAGCCAAAAACATTTTCTTTTCAGAGTTTAAAATATACTTGTGCTTTTCAAATACAAGTTTAAGAGAAATTATATATTATGGATTTAGTCTTTCTATCGTCAATTTTATCACAGGATATTTTACTTGTAAATCGATTATTTGTTTACCGACAAACTCTCCTGTGGGTAAGCATAAATTTATTTGCCATTTAGCTCTCCTGTGATAAAGCTGCATTTTATCTTTTCTTCAGCAACTAGAAGATTTTCAAATAGGTACTTCTTACTTTGTTTCCCAAAATAGACAACTCCAGTCTCCTGATTAACATCAGCCTGGAAAAAAGTCTCCAGCATATCAAGATATATCGAATTTCAAGATTTTACCAATTCTCCGATGACGGTAAATTAGTAATTATTAAAGTTTTATATCTTATATTGTATGTATATATCAGGAATATGGATGTACAAAGTGAGCAAGTCCTGAAATGTATAAACAACAATAGGAAACCCTTTCTGTACGATTTGGTCATTGTTTATATGAGTAAATTGTCTGAAGTTTGCCGTGGAGGTAAAGAGTTTCATTTTTCCAATGAGCCTATTAAACATTTATATCGTAATATTTCCCTAACTAATTAAGCTATTATCCTACACAAAATGGAGTTTCCAAAAAAATCGGTCCTTACACAATAATTGGAACCCTTAGTGGGTTTATTAAAGTTTGCATTGGTCGTGAGGCCAAAACCTTCAAGAACTACGCTATTAGAGTAAGCACAGATCGGAAAAGTCTTAAAAAGGAATACAAGATCCTACACAAACTAAGCCAGCTTAAAGGCTTTAAAAGTTTACGAATATGGGATTCTAGAAGACTTTGATTTCATGGAACTTTTAGGCAAAAATCTTGACTACAAAGATGAGTAAAATCTTATGAGTATTCAGTCAATTTCAGCAATTGGTATAGAAATTATAAATAGGTTTAAAATTATGCATAACTCTGATATAATACACAGATATAGTATCATATAAAATTAGATATAAACAATGATAATATAAATAATAATTATACCTAAAAAATTATTATATACTATTAATATTCATACACAGAGACATCCAACAAAACACATTTATATCTTGTTGACTATGGATAGCAAGTTTTTACAAAGATAAAAACCTACACAAAGCTTTTAAAGCTTACTTTAGATTTAGAGGTAGTATTATGTTTGCATCTATAAACAACTACATGGGATTCAAGCAAAGTCGTCGGGATGATCTCAAGTCCTTATGCTATTCGTTATTATATTTATTAAAAGGCTAATTAAATTCTTAAAACCTAGCAATGCATTCTATTTTATAACTATCCAAACCAAATAAATAAATATTGCAATTACAGTCTGAAAAATACGCAAATCTTCCTCTAACAACAGGTTTGCTTGTACTACTGTAAAAAAGTGTAGTTTCTCCAACATGTTTCCAATTTTTAATATCATTGATATCTGCTACATATATGCTATTACTCATAAGACATATTCTATTATCGTCTTTAATAAGTAAGTTAATTGGATTTATATAAAGATCTTCAGAAATACTTTCAAAACTATTAGTAAAAACATTGTATTCTTGTAAAAAATTCTCATAACCACTTATCAAAAACTTATCATTAATAACTAAAACTGAAGTAGAAGATGTAGCTATAGGCATATCAGCAAGTGGTATCCATGATTTACTCTCTAAATCAAAAGTATTACAAGCAATTGCGCTTTGAAATCTTGTGTGACCACCAAAAATATAAACTTTTCCTTTATAATATGTAGCACATGCAGTATGGTTTGGTTTTAATTTTGGAAGGTTTTCATAAGTATTAGTATCCAAGTTTATTATAAAAGTTGGATTTAAATGATCATCATGTAAACCTCCTGAATGAAATATTTTGTTACCTGGAATACGACATATAGCAGATAAACATCCTTGGTTTTCAGTTAAATTAGCGATTTCGATTTTTCTTTCATAATTTTCTGGGTCGTATTCTATTAATTCTGTTGTTTTGCGCTTGAAAAAGTATAGAGCTGTTTCTATGATTTCATCATTCTCTTCTAAAGTGCCCATTTATTATTGAATGTAAGATGGTTTTGGATAAAGATAAAGGTGTGATGGATTTATATATAGGTTGTTTAGAGAGTTGGCTTTAGGTTATATAATTTGATTTTTTGTTGAAATGATGGGCTTAAAGCTGTAGGAAAGATTTTAAGGTGATGTGTAGGAATTTAGCAGATAAAATTCTGGTTTTTTTATATGATTTGAGTTTGGGGTAATATAGATGATGTTAGATTTTATGATAGAATGATGGATATATTTTAGGTTATTACTTAGGAATTTAAGTAGGAAAAAGTATATTATTGATTAAATATATGATAGGATCTGGGGCTACTTTTTAGATGAAGAGGCTTAATGTTTAAAATTTGTATTTTATTAAAAGTACTCAAATAAATTTTCAAACAGAAAATAGTAAAAAATCATTAGGTCCTTTCCTAAAACATTCTTAATATAACTGGATTAAAAACATGCACTTAAGAATATCTTTAAATATTTTTCTAACTTATTTAAAGAAGCAATTTTAACTTTTAAGTGGTAAATTTTTACAAATATAAAAACCATACAAGGTTTTATAAAATATAGATTATTTTACCAATGAAATATTTTATATTTAAATCAACTCTTAGTTTGATATTTTTTACTAATTTAAAGCTTTAGAGCATTTTATATTCTTCGTGCCAATTCCTGTTATTAAAATTATTCATAGGATTATTATAATAAACAAATGTACGAAAATCTTGAAAAGGTTGATTTTGTTACGAAAGAATCAATGAAGCACTGCAAGATTATGAAACATCGTGAAAGCAATGAGGTTTATTTTGTTAAAAGGGTAAAACTTATTGGAAGTAATATGAAAACTTTAGCTACTAGAAATATGTGCTTTTCTCTAACTATAAATAACCCGCATTTGGTAAAACTTCATGAAGTTAATGAATATAAAGACAAATATCAATTTATATATGACTATTATCCTGGAGGAAATCTGAAAAATGAAATCCATAACAGAACTAGTGAGAATCCTATAAGGTATTGGGAAAGAAACCAATTACTAAAAATATGGTCAAATCTTATTAATGGATTACAATTATTAGAAGTATATCAGTGTGCCCATAGAGATATAAGACCAGAGAATATAATTAAATGTACTGAAGAAGATTATAAATTTACAAATTTTCATAACGTTTATGATTACTGGAACCGTGAAGATCAAGATTATAGCAGACCTTTTCATACAAGTATTTTAAGTTTGCATGTTTCAAAAAGTGTAAGCTTTAACGAAAATAATTTTTATTACAGTCCAGAGGCTCTACAGAATTTTTCAGGGAATTTAGAGTCATTTAACCCAATAAAGTCTGATGTTTATTCACTTGGTTTAGTTTTTTTACATATGGCAACTTTAGGTCCAACAATGAATTTTACAAGTCTTAAACCAGAAGTCATTAAAAAGAAAATTGAAGAAATTAATTATGATTCTTTAATCAAAAAGATTTTATTGAATATGCTAATTCATAATTTTGAACGAAGGCCTTCTTTTTCAGCTATATCTAAATGGATTAACAAAAATTCTAAAGAAATCAAAGTTACAAACACAAATAAGAAATTGAAAAATGAAAGGAGTTCACTAGCTTTAAATATGCCAGCAGAGAAACTAAAAATTCAAATTCCTAATTTTAAAACCCCAAGGTCTTATATGAAAATAAATTATGCAAAAGAAGAAAAGAAAATTGAAAATTTTAACGAAAACGATCAAGATTTAAAACAAAAAGGGTTTGCTGTCTATGATGAAGAAGAAAAAGATAGCGATTCTTCAAAAACAGAAAGACTATCAAAACAAGAAAGTAATACATCAAGTCCAATAAATAAACAAAAATCTAATATTTTGCCGGGGAAAGAAGTTAAAATGGGATTTTCCTCACATTTAAAAATGTCTCCTAATAAAATTGAAAATTTAGAAGAAAATAAGGAAAAAAAACCCGAAAGTGAAAATATTAATATAATTATCCCTGAAATTGAACTTGAGAATGTTGAAAAAATAAACTCATCAAAAGAAAAAAAATGTGTAGTTAATAAGATAAACGATGTGGAAATTCTTGAAGAAATTGTAAGCGTTGTAAAAAATGATAATCCTTCATGGAACTCTATAGTAAAAAAATGTTTAATCTCAGAATCAAATACAATAGCAGCAGCTAAAATTTATAAAATTACTGAAGAGATCATTGAGGCTGTAAATTTTGAAAGAGACCTAATGGAAAAATGTTCTTTCAAGCCTTCATTCATAGGATTTTATGGTAGTTTCATTTTCCAAGATGATTTTTACATTATTTTAGAATATTTGCCAAAATCTTTATATGATTTCATCAACGACAAAACGGTAGATCCTTTAAATGAAAAAGAATCTATGAATTTTACTTATTATTTACTAAAAGGTTTAAAGCATTTAGAAAAAATGAAAATTTGTCATTGCGATATAAAACCAGGAAATATACTTTTAACTGATGATAAAAAGCCAAAAATAATTGACTTTAGCTCATCACGTATATATGATGAAAATTTTAAAGGGAAAATTAGTATAAGAGGAACTGTTAAGTATTTAGCTCCAGAAATAATTAAAGAAGGAAGAAAAAATAAAAGAAAACCAATAATTTATGATATTAAAAAAGCAGATGCTTTTTCATTAGGTGTAACTTTGATTGAAACTTATTTGAAAAAAAATACGGATGGGTTAGGACTTGTGGTAAATAAGAGTGAGTTAGAGGAAGATATTCAAAGTATACCATGGGACTGGGCGAAAAAAATTGTTAAGAAACTAGTGTTTGAAAGAATTTGCATGATTGATGCTTATGAATTGATTTGTATGCAAACTGAAGGAAGTCTTAGCACTATTCATTAGCTTTTTAGTAATAATTTCTTTTATGGATATGATTTATTAGAACATCTGCTAACAAAGATATAAACTATAGATTATATACGAAAAAAAGATATGTTAATATAATAATTATAATTATGGAAAATAGTTTTAGAGTATTTCATAATTTGAATTGAAATACTTTTATTAGAATATATCTTATTTTCATACATTTTTTTGTAATCCTTAAAGTATTTATAGCATATATAGTAAACTTCAATAAATTTGTAGACTATTACAAAAGTCTCTCTTTTGCTAAAATTATCAAAATTTTCTTACTAATTTCCTAATCATTTTACAAAATATTATATAGTTTAATATATTTGATTTTAAATCTCAATTTCTAAAATCCAAAAAAAAAATTTATACCTTATAGACTTTATAAATAATATATGTACAAACGCTTTAAAACAGTTGAGATTATCGCGAAAAACATAGTAAAATGTTGTGAGATTATGAGTGACCCTGATAATGATGATAAGCTTTATTTTGTAAAGAAAATCAAATTAGAAGGCGATGAAATAAAACTTGCAAGACTTAGAGAAATGTGCTTTTCTTTAACGATGGAAAATCCTCAATTGGTAAAGCTTTACGAAGTTGAAGAATCAAATGATCAATATATCTTTGTTTATGATTATTACAAAGAAGGAAATCTTAATGATGAAATTGGAAAAAGAGCTAAAGCATATCCAAAAAGGTATTGGAACGGAGAAGAACTATTAAAAATATGGAAAGAACTTATTAACGGTCTAAGAAAACTAGAAGAGTATCAATGCGCACATAGAGATATTCGACCAGAGAATATCATCAAATGTTCAGAACTAGATTTTAAATTTACGAATTTCCACAAAATTTATGATTACTGGAACCGAGAAGAGTCTGATTCGAAAAAACCCTTTCAGATCAGCTCTTTAAATAATTATAAAGGAAGAAGTCTTAGTATTCGTGAAGGGAATTTATATTATAGCCCAGAGATTCTTGAGTTCTTTTCAGGAAATATTGAAAACTATAATCCAATAAAGTCTGATGTTTATTCACTTGGCCTTGTATTTTTGCATATGGCAAGCTTAAGTAAAATTCCTAAATTACAACCTGAAATGATTATTAAGCGTATTCAAGAACTAAATTATGGTGATTCAGTCAAGAAAATTTTAGTTTCAATGCTTAATTTTGATTTTAACAAAAGACTATCTTTTCATAGATTATATTCTAGCAAATTTTGGATTTATCAAGAAACTGAAGTTATTGACGAAAATTTGAGTACCATGAATACAGTTTCTAATGAAATCATTATAAATGATAAACCTCAATGCTCAGTTCCAGAAATCCCACCTTCAACTCTTTATAAAAAGATTGAACCTGATAATCAAAAAATAAATAACGAAGAATCTCATGAACAACCTATTTTCAAAACCTTGCCACAAATTTCGCATATAAAAAAACAAGATGAAGAGATAAAAAGTAATGAATTATGTCAAAAAATATCAAAGCATACAGAAATAAGGCCACCTGAAGGGAGAAATCATTCATCAACAATTTCAGAGTGTAAATTACAGAGTCTAGAAGATTTTAAAAAACCACGTAATTTACTTGAAGAAGAAAAGTGTATAACTGAAAAAAATCCTTTTCTTTCATCAAAACCTGAGATTCAAATTCCTAGTGTGATAAAAGAGGAAAAAAATCTAGAACTAAATATTTTTCCAATAAAAGGACCTATGAGTAAGTTAGTTTTTAAATCAGTTAATCAAAAAGAAGAAAGTAAATGTGTCCCAAAAATTGAATCTATCAATAAAGAACTGGAAAAAATAAAAGGAACAAATTGCGAGGTGAATGAAATTAACTGTGTGCAAATTTTTGATGAAATAATAGGAAATGCAACACTTGATCCTTCATGGAATTGTCAAGTAAAAAAATGCTTAATTTTAGAATCTAACACGATAGCAGCTGCTAAGATTTATAAAATTACTGAAAAAACTTCTAGTATAGTAACTTATGAAAGGGACTTAATGCAAAAATATTCATTAAAACCTTCGTTCTTAAAATTCTATGGAAGCTTTACCCATCAAGATAGTTTTTATATGATTTTAGAATATGTACCAAGATCTTTATACGATTTTATCAAAGACAAATCAGAAAATCCTTTAACTGAAGAAGAATCTATAATTTTTACAACTTATTTACTTAAAGGATTAAAATTATTAGAAAAAACAAAAATCTGCCATTGCGATATAAAACCAGACAATATACTTTTAACTGATAATAAAAAGCCAAAGATAATCGATTTTAGCTCAGCACGTATATATGATGAAAATTATAAAGGAAAACTAGAAATTAAAGGAACTGTGAAGTATTTAGCTCCAGAAATAATCAAAGAAGGAAAGAAAAAAAACCGAGCTCCTATTGTTTATGATATGAAAAGGGCAGACGCTTTTTCATTAGGTATAACTTTAATCGAAACTTATTTGAAAAAAAATACAAATGGTTTAGGACTTGAAGTTTATCGAAGCGACTTAGAAGAAGATGTTAAAAATATACCATGGGAATGGGCTCAGAAAATTGTCAGCAAGTTAATTTTTAACAGAATTTCTATGGAAGATGCTTATGATATGGTTAGTATGCTTGCCCCAGGGAGTATCAAAACTATCCATTAGTTAATTAGTTTTACTTATCATAATTTCCTCTTTGATCACAAGTTATTTACCTATAATTTAACTATATATTCCATTACAAATCTTTTTATTCAATAATTTAAATCTTTTTTTCTTACACAACATAAAATTGTATCATATCTTTAACAATCACCTAATCTTACAATCCCTTAGTCTAAAACCTCCCTCTAATAATTTATATACAAATTTTATAAACAAATGTAATTTACTACGATGAAATTTAAATGGCTTTGTTGTTTCGAATCAGATGAGCAGATCAACTCAAATCAGCCAACTCCAGCAAATAAACCTACAGATCTATTTGCAAGACGTTTATCTGCATACATTCAAAAAAATAGTATAGAAAGTGTTATAAAAGTTGCTGATAGTAAAGGTTACTTCACTGAATCTTTAACTGCTCCTATTCTGAGTCTAACTGTCTTAGAAAGCAATTCCTTAGCTAACAATACAAATTATAAAGTTTATGCATATGGTCTTCAAGGAAGCAAAATACATGAAGGAGCTGTGATTTTTGGAAAAAATACCCCAGGAAAAGAGGAAGAAATTATTATATCAAGTGACTCCCCACCTGAAGAAAAGTTTCTATCAATATTTTATGATTTAATACTCAAAAAATACTATATTAAAGATCTTTGTTTTGGGACTTTCATCAAAATCTTATCTGAAAAGTCTATAGGAAGTAGTTTGTTCATATCTTTTGTCGATAGGAGAATGATGCTAACGATTAAAGAAAAAGTTTTGATTGTCTTTCTTGTTGAAACTGAAGAAAGATTTGAATTTGGCCCTAATCAAAGCCCTGTTATTGTTGGAAGATGTGAAAATTGTAATGTGAGGATTTTTGGGAAGAATATTTCAAGGGAACAATGCACAATGTTTTATGATCAAGAATGGTTTATAAGAGATGGGAAATCGTCGAGCAGTAGGAATGGGACTTGGTTTATGCCTTTAGAAAGATGTGAAGTTACTAATGGTATGATTTTTAATGCAAGCAAAACGATTTTTTCTGTCAGTTTAGAAAAAGGGAATACTAATAACTAAGGTATATAATGATGATATTTTAAGATGGATTTATTAGTTTGAATAAGGTTTTTTTTGATTTAAGGAGAATTATTGAAGATTTTAGGAATGTGTTTGGAATTAATGGTTTTCTTTGAAATTATAGAAGAAAGGGGGTTTTGGTTTGATAATAATTTTGTAGTCAAGTTATAGGATTTTTTATTTTAGTGAGAATATCTGAGTTTTTGTTTATAGGTAGAAAAAGTTATAACGAACCTTAATCAGGATAAAAGATTTTATACAGAAAGATTGATTTGCAATTTAAAAAGTTAGATCTTATTGAAAATTTTCTACACCCGAAAAACCTAAATTTCAGATTACCACATTCAGAATTTAACTTCCAAATAAATGAATTTTAAATAATTATAAACAGAATATGAGAAGATGATGAAGAATTTTTTAATACTATTTTATTTTTTATTTTTATTAAATCTTATCATTAAACTCTTTGCATTTAAACTTACAAAACAATTTATAGTTTGAAAAAGTTTACTTTGAGAAAAAAATAGGTATTAATCTCACTAGAATCTTTAATCTAAAATTATCTAAGTATTAACCCACCCACCTTTTTTATGATTGCTTATCACACTTCTTGTAGGCATAGACAATCTTAAACTTTCCACACTAGATGAAATATCAGGAACCACAAAATTCCTCTGTATCTGTGAGTTATCAATCTCATTACTATCAGCTACTTTAAAATTCATCTGACAAATATATTGATTTTCTATAATATTCTCTAATCTATTTTTCCTTTCTCCTTTATTTTTTTTCTTTAAAAAAATTCCTTCAATATAAGTCATAGCAATTCCAATCACTCCAGTTAATCCAGAAAGTGTTCCAAATAATCCACTAATAAATATTAAAGCGCTTTGTCCTTGATATCTAGATGTATAAAGTCCAGTAGAAAGTTTATTAAAATTAACTCGTACACTAAGTTGAGTAGCAACTGATAAATCTTCAATATAATTTTCACTTCCTGGAGAAGGAGTTGATGCTGGGGATAAATGATATCCTGTAAGTTCATGGGGAAATGATGATATAGTTGAAGTAAAATATGAAGGAATTACGCTAAAATAAAATTGACTTGGTTCAGATCCTATGAATATTTGACCTGGTGTAGGGGATAGACTCATAAAAACACTACTGGAAGATTCTGGAATAGAAGAATCGGATGTTACATTAACAGCGATTTCGGTACTATAACTTGAATCTTCGGCCAAATATAGGCTTACAGCAGAGTTTATACTGATTTCACATTTGTAGCATTGATAGATTACATGGCAAGAATTTTCAATATTTTTAATACATTTTATGCTTTCACTTTTTATATTTATGCTGTCAACTGTTATATAAATATCTTTACTACAATATCTAGAAGAATAAATTTCGCTTATTCCTTCCTGTTGAGTACAGGAATCACCATAGTTTTGTAGTGTAAATTCTATAAATAAATTCGCAGTAAACTTGTTTACATTATTCTCAAGTATGACTAAAGGCATTAAAGACTTTAACTCAGTGATATTTTGAGTAAAATATATTAAAATCACTGAAAATACAATTATAATACCTGCTCCAAAAAGTATCATTGTAAAAACTCCTCCAATTAATGTTTTTTTCAATTGCACAAAATCGCCGATTTCATGGGTATGGCTTGATACATAAAAATCGATTTTCCTAATTAGCTCTTTAGTTTTTTCGAACCTCAAAGCGAAAAAAATTAATAATACCACAATAATACCAATAGCATATTGAAATAAAACTTCCCATGAAGGTGAATTTTTAACTTTATAAATTTCTGGTTGGATTGATTTTATTGAATTGAATTTAGTACTCCAATTCAGCATTTTTTGACTACCAGTCGGACATTGATAACCCTGAGAACAGATTTTACATGCTTTAGCTCCATATTTATCATTAAAAGTACCTTCTTCACATGGATAACATTGCCTTATTGATGTTGCTCCTTTATAAGGATTATAACAACCTTTAGGGCATTTTAAACATTCAGAAGTTGTTGTTTTGTTAGAATATGTACCTGGAGGGCAAATTTTACAGATGTTTCTTTCGATGTAAAAACCTTCACTGCAATTAACTTGTAAATCTTCTAATCCATTGAAAACATCTAAGTTTATAATCCCAAAAAAAGGTAATGGAAGATCTTTAAATAAAACTGTTTGAGAAAGATAATATCCTCCACCGTGATAATAGATTTTTTTGCTATGAAAAGCATATCCTGCTGAATACACAACATCTTGTGTAAAACTGAAAATAGTTACATTTGGTAAACAAACAGCTGCAACTGGAGCTAAAATTCGATACCCAGTATGTCCTCCAAAACAAAGTGAATTATTTCCGAATTGAACATAAATACCTTCCCCTGCTAAACAAAATTTATCTCTAGGAGGGAGAACTTTCATACTCGAAAGTTCAATTCTTAAATCTTTATTTTGTAAATTCCCTTCAGTATCAGATCCTCCTGCTGCAATAAGTACCCCCTCATAAATATTACATGAGCAAAACACACATCCTTGATCTTTATTTTCATATATCATTTCATAAGTATTATCTCTAAAATCATATCTCCATAAATCTCCATAAATCCCATTATTATCCATACCACCGTATATATAAGCAAAAGGTACTTCAAAAGTCATACAAGCTCCTTTTCTTTTTCTTGGTTGGTTTATAGAATTAGAAATTATTTCAGTCCATGAATTTTTAATAACATTGTATATAAACATATCATTTGTTAATCCACTATCATCTTCTCCTCCCCATATTATAAAATGATCAGCTCCTGAAGCAGATGCAAAATGTGATCTGGCTGTTGGAGCTTTGTTCATAGGGTTTAATAAGGTCCAAATATCACTTTCTGGATCATAAGACCATGTATCTGAAAAAAATTCACCTTTTCCTTTCCCACCAAAAAGCCATAATTTACCTCTGATTGAATGTAAACAATGAGCTAAACGATTAGGAGGAGATACATAGTGATTGACAATAAAATAGCTAAATACAAAATCAAAGTTGATTTCATGATTTTGTAAACTGTTTGTTAAAATATAAGTATTTGAAGAAGTAAATGCATAACCTCCAAAGTAATAAATTGATTGATTTAAACTTATATATGGGGAATTTTTTAAGGTATATTCTCCGAAAACATATATAATTTCCCAGTATTCTTGCTCTGGAGTAAAAATATCAAATTTAAAATATTGGTTGTCTAAGTATTGGAAGAAAAAATAGTGATCGATTAGTATGCTCCCACTGAAAAAATACTTTTCTTGTAAATATAAACTATTTTTGAAATCAACTTGTGTTATATTAGATGATGTTAAGTTTACATTAAATATCATCCCATTGATTTCAGCTGCACCACAAGCAAACACAATTGCTGAGTCTTCATAAATTTCAATATTTATAATCAATTTCTGATGAAATAAATAAAAACTCATAAAAGTGGTATAATCAAAATAAACCACCCATATTTCCCATAAATTTTCCTTAATATCATATCTAAATAAAATTTACATATAACTTTTTGCTATAGTTTCAAGTAACTCAATTCCAACAATCAAAAAATATTCACTTCCATTTAATTCATATTTTTTAGATCCAAAACTTTGAAATGGAGGAGGTTTGAAATCTTGAATTATCTCTCTCCACATTCTATATATGTAATTAAAACACCACATATCATTCAAAACATATTCTTGAGTTTTACCTCCATATATGCAAAATTCATCATATTGATTACTTATGAAGCCTGAAGCAGTACTTCTTTTTGCTATATAAAAATTACTAGGACTTATAGAATTTGGGTATATAATAGACCAATGCAAAGAAAATAAATCAAAAATCCAAAGGTCGTCTAAATACTGTTTTGAAAATCCTCCGAAAACATAGATTCTGTTTGAAAATGATGAATATGCTATTGTTGAATACTCACGTGGCTCTGGACCAATGCCTGTTTCTGGTATTTCTGTTGAATAATAGGTTAAAAATTCTTCACTTCTTGCAAGAATTAAAACAACAAATACAAGCATATTTTATAATGGCTTTAAGTAAATACAGGCTTAATTAATCAATTTAATTATAACTAAACTATATGATTTTACTGAGAAATACATGAACTCTAAAATTTGGTTTAATTTTACCCTAGATAAGAATTAAAGTGGATAATATTAAAATTCAATCAAAATATTTTTTATTTTTTTAGATTCTCAGGGAGTAAAAAAACACAAAAAATTTATCAAAAACTCAAATTGAGAAAGATTTTGTTATGTGGATGGTTTATTTATCTATAGTTTTATAGACTTTTGATATATAAATAGTTAAAAAAAATACATTGTAAGCTAAAAATTTTGATCGAGCCTGAGCTGAAATTCTTTAGCTAGGATTGACTAGCTGTTGAGTTGTAAAGATCCCTGATTTACAATTTCTTACATTAAATTACTTAATTTGCTGAACTTATTGAACTTGATAAAATTCTATTTGGCTTTTCATATTTATATCATTCTAAATTGACTTTTTTGAAAGCATTAAATTAAAAAAGTATTTTTTACAATTTCTACAGCTCTTAATAAATAAAATTCTGCATCTTCTGATTTTAAATATAGATTTTATAAAAAAAGTTAAATTTTATCTCAATTTTTATATTAATAACCATTAATAATAAATCTATTTTCTAAATTTAACTAACTACTAACCCAATTATTTTTTTTATAATTGCTTGTTAGTACACTTGCTGTAGGCATAGCAAGTCTTAAGCTTTCTATACTAGACGTCATATCAGGAGCTACAAAATTTCTCGGAATTTGTGATGAATTAACATCATCATCATTATTTTCTTTAAAATTCATCTGACAAATATGCTGATTTTCAATAATCCTTTCTAAGGTTGTCCTTTTATCCTTCTTCTTTCTTTTCCTCACAATAATTTCTTCACTATAACTCATAGCAATTCCAACTATCCCAGATAAACCAGAAAGTGTTCCAAATAATCCACTAATAAATATTAAAGCGCTTTGTCCTTGATATCTAGATGTATAAAGTCCAGTAGAAAGTTTATTAAAATTAACTTGTACACTAAGTTGAGTAGCAACTGATAAATCTTCAATATAATTTTCACTTCCTTGTGAAGGAGTTGATGCTGGGGATAAATGATATCCTGTAAGTTCATGGGGAAATAATGATATAGTTGAAGTAAAATATGAAGGAATTACGCTAAAATAAAATTGACTTGGTTCAGATCCTATGAATATTCGACCTGGCGTAGGGGATAGACTCATAAAAACACTACTGGAAGATTCTGGAATAGAAGAATCGGATGTTACATTAACAGTTATTCCTGTACTATAGCTTGAGTCTTCGGATAATGTTAGTTTTACAGCAGAGTTTATACTGATTTCACATTTGTAGCATTGATAAACAACTTGGCAAGAGTTTTCGGTATCTTTACTACATTTGATACTTTCGCCTTTTGTATCTATATTATCAACTGTAATATATAAATTATCGCTACAATATCTTGATGAATAAGTTTGATCCATATCTTTTTGTGCACATAAATCACCATAATTATGCAGCATGAATTTTATCATAATATTAGCAGAAAACTTGTTTACATTATTTTCAAGAATAACCAAAGGCATTAAAGTTTTGATTTCAGTAATATTTTCAGTCATATAAACCATAATTACTGAAACTATAATAACAATACTTGCCCCAAAGAAAATTATAGTAAAAATTCCCCCAATCAATGTTTTTTTCAATTGCATAAATTCTCCGATTTCGTGATTGTGGCTTGAAGTAAAATAATCAATATTCATAATAAGTTGTTGAATTCTATTAAATTTCAATGTTAAAATTATAAAAGCAATCACAGTAATTCCTACAGCGTATTGAAACCAATTTTCCCATGAGTTTGAATTATTGGTTTTATAAATTTTTGGTTGTATTGACTGAATTGAACTAAGTTTAGTGCTACTATCATAAGGTTTTTGACTACCTGTTGAACATTGAAAGCCTTCAGGGCATATTTTACATGCTTTAGCTCCATATTTATCATTAAATGTCCCTTCTTCACATGGATAACATTGTCTTATTGATGTTGCTCCTTTATAAGGATTATAACATCCTTTAGGACATTTTAAACATTCAAATGGAGAAGAACTATTTGAATATGTTCCTGGAGGGCAGATTTTGCAAGAAGTTTTATCAAAATAAAACCCTTCACTGCAATTGATTTTTAAGTTATTGAAGCTGTCTATATAATCAATGCTAATCTTTCCGAAATAAGGAAGGGGAAGATCTTTAAATAGAACTGTTTGAGAAAGATAATATCCACCACCATGGATGTAAATGTCATAATTGTGAAAAGCAAAAGCTGCTGAATATACAACATCTTGAGATACGCTTGAATACCCAATACCATCATAATATCTAAAAGATAAAACTGGTATCAGCATTCTATATCCAATATGCCCTCCAATACAAAGTGCGCTAATTCCAAATCCAATATAAATTCCTTCACTTCCAAAACAAAGATCAGTCCTACCTGGTAAAGTTTTCATATTAACAATATCATACTTAAATTCATTTGTTTGTTTATTCCCTTCAGAATCAGACCCTCCTCCTGCTGCACTAAATACCCCCTCATAAATATTACATGAACAAAAAACACATTTTATATCTTTACTTTCATATAATATTTCATAAGTATTATCTCTAAAATCATATCTCCATAAATCCCCATAAAGTTTATTACTATCCATACCACCGTATATATAAGCAAAAGGTACTTCAAAAACCATACAAGCTCCTTTTCTTTTACTTGGAATACTTAAAGAACTAGATATTTTTTCAGTCCATGTATTTTTAATAACATTATATATAAACATATCATTTGTTAATCCACTATCATCTTCTCCTCCCCATATTATAAAAATATCAGTTCCTGAAGCAGATGCAAAATGTGATCTGGCTGTTGGAGATTTATTAATAGTATTTAATAAATTCCAAATATTAGTAACTGGATCATAAGACCATGTATCAGCAAATAATGTATCTTGTCCTTTACCACCAAAAAGCCATAATTTTCCCCTGATAGAATGCATAGAGTGAGCTAGACGATTAGGTGGAGAGATGTAATGCTCAGCTTGAGTAATTGAACTTACATAAGTTGGATAAATCATATGTCTTTGTATACCGTTTGTTATATAAAAGACTTCTGAGTAAAAGAATGTAAAACCTCCGAAATAGATTATTGAATTGTCTAATGCTATGTATGGGGCGTTTCTAAAAGGAACTTGGCCGTATATGTATATAAATGACCAATTTTCTTGCTCTGGAGAGAAAATATCAATTATTAGGTATCGGCAGCTTAAATATTGAGAAAATAAATAATGGTCGATTAGAATGCATCCGCTAATAAAATATTTATCTGGAAATTGGTTGTATGTAAAAAAATCGACTTCTTTTGTTATTAATGAAGATGTAATATTAGAAATGAATAATTTTCCATTAATATCACATGAACTATAAGCCAAAACAATAGCTAAATCTTCATAAACTTCGATATTAATCATTAGTTTTTGATCGACACTTAAAATAATCATAAAACTAGTAATATCAAAAGTAACTATCCATGCATTCCAAGTGTTTTCACTGAAATCATACCTAAATAAATATTACATATAACTTTTAGCCACCTTTTCAAGAATCTCATTTCCAATAATTAAAAGATATTCGTTCCCGTTTAATTCAAATTTTTTATAGCCAAAACTTTCAAAAGGTGGTGGTTTAAAACTTTGATAGACTTCTCTCCACATTCTATATTGACTATTAAAGCACCACATATCATTCAAAATATAGCCTTTTGTCTTACCTCCATATATGCAAAATTCATCGTATTGATTACTTATGAAACCTGAAGCAGTACTTCTTTTTGCTATATAAAAATTACTTGGACTTATAGAATTCGGGTATATAATAGACCAATGCAAAGATGTTAAATCAAAAGTCCACAGATCATCTAAATAGGATTTTGAAAACCCACCAAAGATGAAAATTTTGTTTAGTAATGATGAATATGCTATAGAAGAATATTCACGTGGCTCAGGGCCTATGCCTGTTTCATGGATTTCTTTAGAAAATTTATCCATAGAAGAACTTTGACTTCTAGCCATGAAGAAAAGGGTTATGAGCAACATATTTTTATAATTATTTCGATCTGAGAAATTATACCCTAACACCTTAAAATTATAATTTTACTAATTCTCTGTATTGGATACATTAAGTATAAAGAAGTAAAGCCTGGTTATTTTCGATGTAGTTTGACATTGTTTGGTTAGTAATTTAGCTGAAATAAGAGATGCAGGCTTGCTTTTGTTTTAGAGCTTATTATTGGTTTATCTTCATAAATAATTTATACACAAATAATTTCGCTTATATTCATACCTGTTATGCATATTAGATCCTATTGTCAAACAGTTTTTGCGTTTCCATTCTACTTTGAGTTTTTTACTATGATTTCTTAACAATATCTAATTTTTCTATCATTAAAAGATATATTTTAAGTTAAAACCTTGACTTTTCAACTATTTAATTAACGCAAATTATTAGGAATTATATTTCAATATCTATCTTGTAAATTAAAAATCAAACTTATAATATATTTCAGACATTAAAAACTAATATTTTTAAGTAGAGTTTATATTAAAAAATGCAACACTATAAGAAAAAGGCTAAATATTATGAATTACAGCTTTAAAGTGGATAATTTTTGATATAAAATTTGAAAATGATTGAAATTGCATATCAAAAAAAATATCTAAAGCATATTCAGAAAATTCAATCACAAAATTAAAAAAGTCTCAAATAAATTTTGCTAGGAAATCATCTGAGACTCTATATCTTTGCTTTACAAATCTTGAAAATATCATATGATTAAGAAGCAAATAATATTAAAATAAACAAATTTCCTTAAAGAAAAAGTTTACTTTTCTATGATTCCCTCATTTCTTTAGTATATCTTCAAGTCAAGCATCATATACAAACATTTTTATCAAAAAATGTTAGACATAAATATATATTACAATTACATCTTATAGTAAGTAATTGCATTATATTATAAGTAATTAAATTCTATAATAATAAAATATTAGATTTCATATCTACCACTTTAGTTTTAAATATCAAGAAAAAAAGCTTATATTAAATGATAAAACTGAATAAATATTATAGACTATAAAAATCCTGAAATTTATAAAATTTAGATATATATATCTAATAAACCTAGAAATTTTAAATAAGATAACCTTTATAATTAAAATTAATTAATAACATATTTTTAGAATGATAAACAATATTGTTTCTTTTAACAAACTTGCTATGGAAAATCTTGCACAAAGCAAGCTAGAGATGGCTTATCACTTTATGCACAGAGCAGAAAAACTATTAAATGATATGTCAGAGTCTATTAAAAAGAACTCTTTAACTTTAATAACTTGTAACAATCAAGCGTGTTTGTATAAGGCATTAGGTAAATCTTTCCAAGCTAGGATTTTTCTTGAGAAAACAATAACAATGCAGACTTCAACACCAGAAGATCACTTTAATTTAGCTAGATGCCTACTTAATCTCAGTCTTCTCAAAGCAGAAGAAAATAATTCAGATAAGGCCCTTATGTATGCACTAAGAGCTTTGGATATCCTAACAAAATACTGTGAACCAGATACAAACAATTACTATGAAAATATTTGCACTGCTTTCAATATCATAGGAACTCAGCACAAAATTAGAGGAAATGACGATGAAGCAAATCGAGTTTTTAAGAGAGGACTTGATATAAGTGAAGAATTTCTAGGATCTCTCCATCAATTAACTATAAATTTTCGTAAAAACTTTGAACAGAAAAAGTATAAATTTGTAAGAAAGCCAAAAAGTAGTAAAATTTTTTTACCAAGAATAGGTAATCGTGGATTACCTTTAATTCATTCATCAGCAAAACAAAAAACTAAATCCCCAAGAATAACTTTATTAGAATTCTCTAATGAATCAAAACTTCCTACACAAAAACGTATATTCAAAAAACTACCAAGATATACTGAGAAACAAGAAATTGAAACAAGTGTGGAAATCGCTAAAAAAACCCTAGTGAATTTTTTATTAAATGAAACTTTACCTATAAAATTAAAACCAAAGAAACTTGATAAAAAAGTATTGGATATTTTAAGTCTTTCTATACAAACAGTTTTTAGAAGATTTTTAGTTCAAAGAGAAATGGAAGAAATTATAGATTCTAGGCTTACTCGCCGACAGCTAGCAGAGAAAAAAGCAGTTATCGTTCTTCAGGAATTTAAAGTATTAAAAGAGCGAGCTTCTAAAGAAAAACCTTTTTTCGAACATACGGATTTTCGTTCATCTAAGCTTCAGTCAAGACGAGGAACAGGGTAAATTTGAAGATGTACAGCATTTTAGTATGATTTTATTTAAATAATTAAATATATAATATCACTATGGATTATAAAATTATCGGCAAGCAAGCACTACTACGATACAAAGCATTAAAAGCTCTAAAAATCCCTGAAGAACCTCTCACAAAATCATACACTGTCAATACCCAACAAGAAAGTCCTGAAATCCTTTCCTTAAAAACCAAAATCTCTAAACTTGAAGAAGAAATCACATCATTAAAATCTCGACCTCCAAAATGGGAGCCTATTTTTTCAATACAAATTCCAGACTCATCATCGATACCTTTAATCTCAGAACAATCCTCATATGAGCTTATTTCAGAACTTACTAAAGAACTTTTAGCTTTATCTATTCCTAAAATGCTTTAATTTATTTTAAAAATCATGGTTTTTTACCTAACAAACTATTTTTATACTTGAAAAAAATCTCATAATCAAACAATAAATCCACCATTTTCCTTGGTTATGGTTTTTTACCTAACAAACTATTTTTATACTTGAAAAAAATCTCATAATCAAACAATAAATCCACCATTTTCCTTGGTCAATCAAATCTTAGAAGAAATTTAGGTATCTTATTACTCTGTCTTAGCATCTTCAGCCTTTTCTTTGTCCTCTGAGCTAACTTCCTTCTTCTCTTCTTTCTTTTCTTCTTCCGGTTTTTTGATAGGCTCATCATCTAAATCCCCTAAATCAGCATTTTCATCATCATCTTCTTCTCCTTCACCTTCTCCTTCTTCCTCATCATCCTCATCTGGCAAATTACCAAAATCTTGATCATCATAATCTAATTTTTTCTCATCAGCCTCATCTTCATCAACCCAACGATCTTCATCAACCCAACG
>MPUH01001243.1:0-20405 GCA_001970955.1 Stentor coeruleus
GTATGAAAACACTGCTAGAGAATGGACAAGAAGATATGGCGTTTAAGATAAAAAAAATTAGATTTATTATGGGTTATTTTATTAGAAGGGATTAATTTTATTGAAGAAGTAGGCATATTTATTATTAAATGCTGCAAATTTTATCAATTTGATTAGAAGTTTATTTTAGATTTTGATAAAATAAATACATGATTTTAATTTTTAGTACAAATCTTGTGTGATATTTGTAATTTTTACATTGTAAAATTTTAAACTATTCCTAAAAATCATCGAAAATATAAATCCTTTAATATATATAAAAATTACTATACTTCCAAGCTTAATTTATTTCAAAGCCCAAACTTTTCAATCCAATAATAAACTTCCCCATAAATGCCTTATCATAACTTTCTTCAAAAAAAAAAAAAAAAATTCCAGACACACATATAAAAAAATTATCTACTCTATCTACTGAGCTTTGTTTTCATTTTGGCTTATTTTGCCAAGTTTCCTTTCAAAAGACTCCATCAAAATTTTTTTATTCGAAGTTGAGCTTCCCCCAAACCATATAAGTGCCCTATTACTCAGTGTAGCTAATAGTTTTTTCTTAGTTTTATTATAACTCAGAAATCCTTTAGTAAAAGCTGGTGCAGTTAAATTCCACTTATTATGATCAAGTATAAACTTCGCCCCTTTTTTCGCTATATAATCCAAAGCTTTACCAAAAAGTGCTTTTTCAAACCCTTTTCGATCTTTTGTTATTGTCTCTTCAGGGATTATATATTCAAACCACTCTTTATCTGTCATGAGTTTTTTCTTAACAACTAAAAGTAAAGTTTGCCGAAGTAACGTTACAAAAGAAAATCCCCAAAATACAGATGATTGCTTGTTTATTATTTTTTCCTTATCTGTTGTAGAAATAATTACTCTTCTGTTAAATAAAGATAATCCATCTAAACCCTGAGGTAAATCACAGAAATATGTATTTTCTACAACTTCCATAATAAATCTCTTATACTTAGTTGTCCTTGTAGCAAAATAACTTTTAAACCTTTTTTGTATAAGAATACTCAAAAACTGATTACACGAACTAGGGTAATAATTTTTAAACTTCACAACTTTCTGCCCTTTATAAACAGCAAAAGCATCTCTCACATAAAGATGAGGCTCAGAAACCGAGTCCTGAGCAAAAAGTGCTGTAAAAAGTAAATTCAAAGACTTAGACTTAAGAATCGGATTACAAGAACTATGCATTTCAATAAAATTCTTCAAAGACTCAATATCCATTTCACATAATACTTTATAATGATTTTTTAAAGTTCTCATCGATACTTCTGTAAGTATAAACCACACTAAATAAAAAATCTGAAGTGAAAAAATTCCTTCAGAGTCATCTTCAATAAACTCATGACGAATTTGCCTATCATAAGCCAACATAGAAAAACCTCTAGCAAAATTTTTATAATTATCCCCAATAAGTTCATGTGCTTTTTGTTTTATTCTATCCATAAGCCTTTCATTTTTAAGTAATTCAATTTCTGAACTTTTTAATTCATCATTATCATGGTCTGGTCCTGTAATCCAAGTATTTTTTTCTTTTTTTACAGGTTTAACTGAAGATATCAACCCTTCAAGTGATTGCATTATTTCAGTCATTCTTGTTGATATTTCAATAGTAGTTAGAGTACTGTTACGAGAATGCTCGGTTATTCGACAATTTCGAGTTAGTTGGTCTCTTAATTCAAAGATTTTTGAAGGATGACGTTTTAGGAAGAGGATTTTAAGCTCTCGTGATTCAAGTCTTGGAATATGCTTGTTTATTTCTAATAAGAGATAATTGTTCCGAAGTAAGGAAAATGGACATGCTATGCCTGATGATAGGAAATAAGTCCCTGGATCCTCTTCTAGGATACTTTCTATTGATGGAGAACGGTTTCGTTTGTGAGGAATGTCTGGGATCTCGTGGTTTACTTGCATTTATTAGGTTTGGGGGGCTCAGGAGTTTGCATTAATTAGGCATATTTTGATTATGTTTGATATTGTGTTGGAAGATAATTTCTCATAAAATCTCCATATCTACCCTCCATCATAAAACCAAGCATTTTCATACCGCCAGAAATCCCCAGAACGTCTACCAAAAATAACAACTCAATCTTTCAAATTTAAAAAAAATGGAACCCGAAAATGATATTCTGATAAGATTTTTTAGAAACCTTCGAGCCCAAGAAAAAGCTCATGACAAAGTTTTAAGCCAACTTTCATCAAGGGAAGAGTTTAGTATTTGTACCTACAAATTCGGGTACATTGAGCAAACCGTTTACCTATGTAAAACCTGTTTCCGACAAGGCGGAATATGTACCGGGTGTATGTTAAACTGTCACAAAGGTCATGAAATAATCGAAATTGGTCCTAAAAAAGATTTCCGCTGTGATTGTGGACTAGAAAAAACCATCTGCCACTTAACCCAAAAGCATGAAACCAACTCCAACATTTACAATCACAATTTCCAAGGAAGATTCTGTGTTTGTGATATAGAAGACAATAAACAAACAAGACATTCTGATATGCATTTATGTATAAATTGTTATGATTGGTTTCATCAAGACTGTATCCGTTTATATAACGATTGCCACAATCTATCATCAAGAAAATTCCATCAAAAAATCCTCCCATCAATTCCTTCAGACACCAAAAATTTCTTTTTCTTATGTGAAAAATGTGTCCGTTTATATAACGACTGTCACAATCTATCATCAAGAAAATTCCATCAAAAAATCCTCCCATCAATTCCTTCAGACACCAAAAATTTCTTTTTCTTATGTGAAAAATGTGTCCAATCCTATATTTTCATACCAAATAACTACCTTTGTTATGTTTACTTAGAACAATCACTTTGCCATTTGGAAAATAATATAGAAAAATACCCTTATCATATTTTTGTCCATAAAAACTGGCTTAATCCTCAGCGTATTTTTGAAAGCCAAGGCCTTCATATCCCTGATTATCAACAAATAATCCTTAAAAAAATCTCTGATATTGATTTACAATTAAGTAGCGATGAAGAAACTTTTGAGTTTATTGGAAGTCATGAACAACAAATAAACTTAGCACATGGTCTTTGTGCTTTAAGAGAACTTCTTAATACAGCTTTACAAGAAGATATTCGGGAGAATTTTCGTTTAGAACTGAGGAATTTTACTAGAAAAGCAGGACAAGTTCTTAGAAAGACTTTGTAATTTTACATATTAGAATTATCTATAATTGTTTATATATGGCTGAAGCTATAAGTAAAAAAGTTCAAATCCTCAAAGAACAGCTTGGGAAAGTTAAATGTCAAATCCTTGAAGACTTTAGATATATCAGCAGTAAGCTTAATAAAATGGCTATCACTGCATGTGCTAAAGTTTCTGAATTTGAAGATATACTTAATGATATTCTTGAAGACTTGACTACAAAAGATTCAAGAATGTTTCCAAAACTAAATGATTGTTTTAATAATCCAAGCAATCTTGATAATTGGCATATACCGAAGTATAATTTTTTAAAAATGAAATTTAATGAATCTTGCTTTGAGTTCCAAGAATTGACAGAACCTTTTAGTTGGCCAAAGAGATTTTTACATATATATTGTGAGCATTTAGATGGGAAAACTTATACTACTAGATGTAAAAATCCTCATTGTTGTGATTGTTTGAAAAAACTTTTGGAAAATAATGACCAGGTCTGTCCATGTGGTATTGATATGAGTACTAAAGATAGACATATGATTCTTGGATTCCCTAATACATCATAGAGTTATTAATAAATATGAAGAAGATTATGCAGTTTTAGATTAAATTATGTGATTTTTTGTAAGGAGATAAGTTTTTTTTTAATATGGAAGATTAGGTATTAGATTGAGGCTAATGTAAGTTTTATTCTAAATTTAGGTTTAGTTTTTAAGAACTTTTTAGGATTTAACTGATGTTTTTTTTGATTGGAAATATGATTTATAAGTGGAGTTGATTGTATTGTTTGGCTTTGATAATAATGAAAATTACGTAAAATTATAAAGGTATTAGGACAGTGAAAGATCATTGTAAAATTTACGAAAGAGAGATTACTGAGGTTTGTTAATGCTTTAATTGGGATAAGAGAGAAGCTTATTTTTAAGTGATATCTAGAATAAATAGAGAGTTGGGATGGGGCTGATAATGCTAATTATTATTCTCAACCCCCCAGGCCCCCTATAAATGAACAAGGGCAACATATCAAACAGCTCAGATGAATCAGAAGACTCCGTTTACCTTGGAGAAAACATTGGAGAACAAGAACAAGTAACTGAAGGTTTAGATTCACTTGGAGATAAAAAACTCTTACAGTTTATGTGCGAATTATGTGGGAATATCTATCTCTATAAAAAAGGTCTTGAAAGACATAAAGAAATGGAGCACAGTGATATATTAAAAAGATTAAGCTTAACTAAAAACCCTACAGAAATCGCCAGAATCATTGAATACTCAAGAAAAACTTCAGGAAACTATCACAATGTCGTTATGGCAAATAAAAACCCTATCCCAAACAACACTTTTATATTAGGCAAACGTGATAGACCAGCAGCAAATGAACCTGGGGAATATCCATGCCCATTATGTAAAAATGTTTACAGATATGCAAGAGGTGTTGATCGTCACATGAAACAAATTCATAACAAAGGTGACCCTCCACGAAAATACACATCACGTAAAAAAGAAGGTTTAACCAAACTAGCATCATTAGATTTTTCCAGTAGCCTTAATAAAAAAGAAAAAGGCTGGTCGGCGTGGTTAAAATGTGAAACAAATGAAACAGAAGAAGCTAAGCTTTCAAATGGATCTAGTCAATTTTATTCATGCACAATCTGCGGAAATACTTATTGTTATCAAAGAGGATTAGATCGACATAGAAAATCAGCACATGGTTTAACAACAATGCATAGAGCAGCAAGATTAAGTCAAACTATAAATCAAGCATTAATAAATCAAAAAAGTGTTAGATTAGTTCCAGGAAAAGGTATAGATTTAAAAGCTGAAAAAATAGGCCAGTCAAATTCATTACTTAAATATGATCAAAGCTTAGATGCCTGTTATTCAAAGTTTTTAGCTGAGAATACTCAGAATCCAAACCCAAATGAAGATTTTTTAAAAGTTGACCCATCAATGCCTAATGCTGATATACTCCTTGCGGAAAGGATGAAAGAATATCATGGGGTTAAAGCTTTACCTGAAGGGGAAATGTCTATATGTGGAATATGTGGGAATACTTATCAGTATAGAAGAGGATTAGATAGACATATGAAAACATCACATTCTCAAGCATTTATTATGAACTCGTCACAGTTAATTAGTGAAAATCTTCATAGGATCAATAAAATGACTTTTAAATGTGTTGATGGACAATTGAAAATGGAAGATGAGATAGGGTTGAAGGAAGAACAAGTTTTTGAAGTTAGGAATCGGATTAGAGAAGAAAATGAATGGGTCTCTAGAAGTAGGTATGGATAATGTAGGAATTTTTTATAAGTGTAAGGTTAAGTAAGAAAATCATTTATTTTTTTAAAGAGATTTGGAGTATTTGGGTTAAAGGATGAATTTAAATTATGATGATATTTTAGGATTTTAAATTACTTGTTGTTATTGTAGATAATTATTTTATAGGTAGTTTTTTTTTATTATTATAAGATAGTGAGTTTTGATAATTTATAGAATTAAAAGATGATTAGTTATTGAGATTAACTTAAAAATCATGTTTTATCTACAATAAAATAGATTGGTTTTTATGTTGTGAATAAAATATTTTATTAAGGTGTGTTTAAATTTCTTAATGTCTTATGAAAATATAATATAGATAAAAATTATTATAATGTTTAGATTATATTCTATAAATTTCTGAAAAAGTTAATAAAAGTTTGGGGACTTTTGAAGAAATTATACATAAAACTGCAAATAAATCTTCAAGTACCTTTAGCTTATTTTTAAAATAAAAATGGATTCCATAACAAATATCAAATAATACCTGCCATATTTATTTTTTATCTTCTAATAAGTTACTCTAAATAAAGCATTTCAATAAAGTATTGAAATATACTTGGCATATTTACGATAAATCAAACATAATAATTTTCTATAAAAAATTATTCCAAACAAGTAGTGAGTTATACCTGCCATATTTATTTGAATATCTTTTTTGGTGGAACTAAATAAAATAAATGTCACTTAAAAGAATCCAAAAAGAACTAACAGATCTCCAAAGAGACCCTCCAGCTAATTGTAGTGCAGGTCCAACTGATGAGGCAGATCTTTATAATTGGACCGCTTCAATCATGGGCCCTGAAGATTCTTCATATCAAGGTGGAGTTTTTTTTTTGAATGTCCAATTCCCTACAGACTATCCTTTCAAGCCACCGAGAGTATCTTTTACAACAAGGATTTATCATCCGAATATTAATTCAAATGGGTCAATTTGCTGTGATATTTTAAAAGATCAATGGAGCCCTGCTTTAACTATTTCTAAAGTCCTTCTTTCTGTTAGCTCATTACTCACTGATGCTAATCCTAATGACCCGTTAGTACCTGAGATCGCTCATATTTATAAAAATGATAGAAGTCGTTTTGAGAATACAGCAAGAGAATGGACGAGAAGATATGCAACTTAGTTAAGTTTTTATAAAATTTACTAGCCTTATAATTCATAAAATATACCAATAATAGGATAGATTATATAAAATAAATATCATAAAACTATGAATAATATTAGTATTTATGCTAATATTATTTAAATGGCACTTGCAAGAATTCAAAAAGAGTTTTTTAATATTCAATTAGACCCTCCATATAACTGTAGTGCATATCCAATTAATGATTCAGATCTATTCAATTGGACAGCTGCGATAATAGGCCCTGAAAATTCTCCTTATAAAGAAGGTGTCTTTTTCTTGAATATTCATTTCCCTACTGATTATCCTTTCAAGCCACCAAAGGTATTGTTTGAAACTAAGATTTTTCATCTAAACATAGATTCTAATGGAAATATTTTTATTGATCTTATTGATAAATGGAACCCAGCTCTGAGTTTCTCAAGATTACTTTTATCTATCTATTCAATTCTTAGTGACCCTGATCCTAAATATTCGATTGCACCAGAAATTTTAAATATTTACATAANCTTAGTGACCCTGATCCTAAATATTCGATTGCACCAGAAATTTTAAATATTTACATAAATGATAAAAACCTTTATGAGAGAAATGCTAGAGAATGGACATTTAGATATGCGATTTAAAGATAAATTATTTAATGTTTTTTATACTTATCGACTTACAAATAATCATATAATCTAAATATTATCTAGTTATCTCAAAAACTATTATTTTCAAAATAATAAACTCCTTCACTAATACAAAAGTTTTCTTTTTCCATATCTTGAATTGAGTACAATAAATCATAATGCCCTTTACTCTTAGAAATGATATTGACTGTTGCGTATTCTTTTCCTGTTGGAGTAAATGGAAAAGTAGAGAATAATACCGTATCATATAAATTGTATTGATTTACAATTATATTAAGCCCTAAAGGACATGCAGATAACTCAACACCTTCAGCTTCTGCACCTATTCTTAAAATTCTTGAAAGAGTAGAATCAAATTCATTTTCAGTCAAAAAAGGGGCTATTTCATCTCTGTGAGTATTTGTTATAGAATAATAAGTTATGAGCCTTACACACATAATTAAACTTAAATCAAAATTCTTATCAAGTAGAAGGTTGCTAAGGTTTTTAAATATATTGACTCTAGTATCACTTATGCTTATTATAGCCTCATAAAATTCATATAGCTTATTAATAACTTGTCTCTTAGCTTTAACAAAATCTTCATGGAAATTGTCTGGAATACTCTGCAAAGTTTTTATTAAGTCAAAAATCCTATCTATGTTTTGATTATAATGGAATATTTTCAGCAGGTATGAAGATATCACAGATCGATAGTAACAATTCCCATCACCTCTAACTTTTCTCCACCCAGCATAGGAATTTTTCAAACGATTAATATTCTCTATATATTTAGCATTGAATCTGTACTCTGATTTTAGTGATTTTAAAGGCAGCCAATTTTGGGAAATTGTATCAGGAATTTCAGATCCTTCAAGTAATTCGCTGATTTTTAATGCATTGTATTCTGATAAGTAAGAATTGGTCTTATTTTGAATTTCTAAGAGATTTGCTAGTTGTGAGGTATCATTTTTAGGATGGTACATATTATATATAGCAAATGTTATAAGTTGAATTATTTTAAGTATATGGGAATATATTGGGAAATATATAAGCTTGATTTAAGAAAGTTTTAGGGTCTTTAGAGTGAAAAGAGTGAATGTACTTAAGCTGTAATGAAAAATATACTTTTATAAGCATAAGGCCTTCATTTCTCAATTAGATGGATGGAAAGGGAGATTAGAACTTTGTCTATTACCAAACTCTCCAGTGTAAGAAGGATTTGTGATTGGCAACAAGACCGTAAAAGGGGGAAAAACTATCAAAGTAACAATTTTTTTATTAAAACAAAGCTGAAATACTTGCAATATAGACAAGATTAATTTAAAGCACTATCAATAATTTTATCTACCTCTTCTCTATTTATTTGATTGAGATATGCAAATGTCTCTGACAATATAAAAATGACATGCAAGATAATTCAAAAGATATTCATGAGAAATTTACATAAAGTAAGCAAATGAGAAGCTAACAACATATTATTTTTTTGAATTAACTCTTCCCAGATTCTCAAATTCAAATCCATATTTCATACTTTTAAACACAAAAAAAAAACATTATAAATATCATGTTAGTTTTCATTATCTTTTAACGAATCTATTTTTTCTTGTTATTAATATATTGTTATAATTTTTACGCAACTGAATTTTGTCTGTGGCGAGATTTTCTTTGATTAATTTTCTGCTAATTTTTTTTTTTTAAGGGATCTGGGTGTTAAGATTTTTTTATATTTTAGAGTTTGTTTATAGGTAGATTGGGTTGATAATTTTTTTTTAGGTTTAATGATAGTAAAAGGTATGACTAAAAAATTTTAGGATTTTTAGTGTTGATTTAGATTTTAAAAATTAGCATTGGAGAAAATATAACTTTTTCTATGGAGAAAAGTGAAAATGCAGTGATAAGCATTTTAGATTTTGAATGATTTTTCTGGAAGCTAAAGGATAAATATGCTTAAGATAATTTAGTCAGTATAAAATACTTATTGATTTTAATTATAGGTATTTAAAGTTATACAAATCTCTTAACCTTTCACATTTTTCCTCATAAAATTTCATTATTATACTATCTTTATATATAATTCCTCCTGGTTTAGAAATAAAATGGAAAATCAAGGCGACATTCAAAGCTCCATAAATAAAATCATCTCTGCAAACAACAGCCGCGAGCTTGGAAGAGATTTAATTTCCCAGCTTAAAGACTGGAAAAATGATATTGATGACAGGGAAAAAACTAAGAAAATTACAAACGAAAAGATTTTATTTCTTGATGATAGGAATAAATAAGCATATTGACTTTTTAAGAATCAATATCAAAAACAATTATTTATTTGCATACTAATTTTCAAAGCTTCTTATTATACTATTANTTATTTATTTGCATACTAATTTTCAAAGCTTCTTATTATACTATTATAAAGTTTTAGTTTGATTTATGCTTTTTTTAGCTTAATACTTTATAAAAAGCTAATTTTATTACATAAACCATATTATCATTCCCAGGCCGCACTGTACCTTAAAACTTTCCCTACCTCTCCTCATTATCCCTATTTTAAAATCACAAAATCAAACATCTATTTATACTTAACAATCTAAACTCAAATCAAAAAACCTTACCCATCATCCAATCTCCTCTATAAAAATCCTTAATTCTCATCTTCCCTCCTATTCTAAGCATATTTTACATAAAATTACCCTAGTAATGAAATATTAACATGGCCTCACCAAGCAAATTACTCTTTCTCGTAAACAAAATCCCTCTTAACCCCGAAGATTCTCCAACCGAAACTCACAAGTCTTTAATGCGTAAATACTTTTCTCCAATGAGATTTAGAAAAACAACAATCCGCCCTAAACGTCTTCCAAAACTTACAACAACATTAAAAGTTATATCAGACTATCCTTCATTAACTGAATTGTTTATTAAATACTCAGCTACATCAGAACAAGATAAAATACAAGCTATACTTCGTAGTACAAAAAATAAACTTGTTGTAGCTCAGAATAATAATATAGCTTATATAAGAAGTTCTACTAAAAGGAAAAAAGAAGATTATTTTAAAATTAGGACTAATCAGAATACACCTTTACCTTCTTTACAAGGAAGTAATGGGATTATGAATACATCACCTTTAAGTCAAAGAAGCAATACACCTATGCCTAAGATGGTAGATGCTACATTTAATACGGATTAATAATAAGAATTTTTTATAAGGAAAGAGATGGGAAATAGTTTTATTTGATTTAAATTTATGATTGTGATTATGATTTTTTTAGATGATTTTTGTTAGAGGATGTATGATTTTAAGCTTAAAAAATGTGAGAGTAAATGATGCTGATGATGAGGGTGGTATAGAATTAGTTATATTGAAATTTTTTATATCACTTTAAATTTCAAATTATTTTATTTTTTAGCTGATAATCTTAACGGATTATCAATAATATTATTAAATCTTTGTCCTTTCATATACTGCAAATTCCTTTTTTCCCAATGAAATTATCGCTTATTTTTTAATTTGGCAAGCACAGCTACAGTAGTATCTTCAGACAATAATTCATACTCCAAACAGTATTTCTGGGTCATAAAACTTTCAGGGTTTTGTTCATATAAAGTTTCATAAAAAACTCATGTTGGATCATCAAGTGAAGACTCATAGTGTTTTTGTCCAGGCTTTTTCAGTATTTCCTGAGCTAAATCCTCATCACCAGCAGGATCTTTCTTATTTTTTTTCAGCTTTTGATCATCTTTTTGTTTTCAACAGGCTCAACATTTCATTTTCCCTATTATTTCTTTTTTTCTCTTTTATATCTTTTTCTCTTTTTTCAGAGTACTTTCAATTGACTTATCACTTTTTTTTCTCTTTGCCAGCGACCTTGTAAAAATTTTTCTTGATACCTTTACCATATTTACAAAAAAAAAAAATTATGATATTTAATCAATGCATTTATTATTAAAAATCGTATTCTTTTCTAGAAGCATACATTTCAGCATGTCTTATAGCTGTTCCATGACGCATTAAATCTAAAGCAGGTTCTTCTTTTCTTTTTTTTTGGAACAAAGTTTTAAATCCAGGTACAAGATATCCTTGAATTTTGCTTCTTGGAGATATGAATTCAAACTTATCTTTTTTTTGAACCTCTTCACCATCTTTGATGAGTTTTTCTATATACTCAACACGATGGTTATTTAATATACTTACACGCATAGCTTCTCTACCAAAAGAATCTAGTTTTAATCCTCTAATATGAGGAATGACTAATCGGGTTATAAAACGATAAATTTTCCCTTCAGAAGAAAATCTTTTCATTATTATTGTTATAATTGGCATTGTATAAGCAAGTCTTTTTGTTTCTCTAAGTGTTTTACATATTGCTAATAAAAACAATTCTACTATACTCATAAACTTATCAGCAGCATCATATCTAAGTTTATGCATAACTATTTTCCTAACAATTTGACCTGCTTATTCCTTACCTTTTGTATAAGGAATACATGTTGGTTTAGTAGAATTCATTGTAATAAACCAACTTGATGCTATACATATATCATCCCTTGCTGTATCTGATACTGTAGCAAAATCATAAGTACGAAATTCTGCAACAAATGATATGCAATTATGAGTTTCATGAATAAAACCAATTTTTTTGTCTATATATGATTTGAAATTTATATAAGTACTTGTCACACCACCAAGAACAATACCAAAAATATGCCTAAAAGGCAATCTAGAAATTTTAGACTTGCTTTTACGTATAAGTAAGCCTTGTGAATCTAAAGATATATGCACATGTTTACGAATAGGCTTGAAATATGAGTATTTAAAAACTCCATAGCCTTTTATTAATCTTTCAATACAAGATTCCAAATCAAATTTCAGAGAACCACAATCACTGTGACCTAGACGAAAATGCTCCTGTTCAAACTTGTTAATTAGAATATCGTAAGATTTTCTTAGAAGGAAAATGTCTTTGTAGTTTAGGTTTAGATCATTGATTTTTTTTTGGTTTATGTCATCAGTCTCTTGGTCTAAGGAAGTTTCTAGACGGTTTAGGTCAGGACATTTGAAAGTTACTTTTGGACTTGTCGTTTTTGAGTGAGAAAAAACATTTCGCATATTAATTTTAGATAATTTTTATTATATTTACTAATAAATTGTTTAGTAATTTTAAGTTTGTTTAAGTGGGATTTGTAAGAATTTTTTTTTTTTACAATGGCAATGCTTTTGAAAGGTATGACAGGATAAAATTATGGGATTGATATAAAGAGTTGAATATAAACAATTTTTGCTATAAGATAATAGTAATATTGGTAAATTAATGGCTATGTATATTAAAAGTCAAAATATAATAGATTATATGACTATATTCTTAGTATCTTTTGAAGAAAAAAACCTATAAATCTTTAATTCCTATGATTTAATATTTTGATATCATGTAAATNTCTTTTGAAGAAAAAAACCTATAAATCTTTAATTCCTATGATTTAATATTTTGATATCATGTAAATTTTATATTTAAATAATATTCTGTAATACTTGAAAACCAAAGTCTTATATACAATATACAAAGAACCTGGTATAACTTCAATAGTTTTCTCATGTAATATCATGCTTAAAATATTAATCTTATAAACTTCCTAATTACNTTTTATATTTAAATAATATTCTGTAATACTTGAAAACCAAAGTCTTATATACAATATACAAAGAGCCTGGTATAACTTCAATAGTTTTCTCATGTAATATCATGCTTAAAATATTAATCTTATAAACTTCCTAATTATATATCATCTAAGCTTAATCATCCCGTTTCATGATTAATCATTATTTATCGTCAATATTCATTAACAATAACACACCTCTATCGATATCATAACGAAAAACGCTAATAAAATTTTCCTACCAAAATCTCTAAACCTTTAATATCCTATATAAAATCTCCATTAAAATCCCTTCATTCATTGTTTATCAAATTTCAATTCTAAAGACCAGATAAAAAATGAAAGTTGAGCCTTCAGGTGAGTCAACTGATCCTTTAGTAACCCCATTCAATACAAGCCTTTCTGACTTACTCAATATAGTCGAAGCTTATCGTCAACGTAAACTAGCTGAAGATATCGACCTAATTGAAAACGAAGGAGGTGTCCAATCATATGAAGACAAACTTAAAAGTTCTTTTAAATATGGTCTTTCTAACACAGATGATCATAGTGACCGAATTCGAATTTTTGGTAGTAACAAGCCAAGTAAAGATCGCACCAAAACATATTTGCAAATATGCTGGGAAGTCCTTGAAGACCCAATTCTTCGTATACTTATAATCTCAGGACTTATAAGTTTAATAATTGGAGCAACTTTAGATGAACACCCAGCATATGGTTGGATTGAAGGTTTTGCTATAATAATTGCTGTCTGTGTTGTCGTAAATGTCACTGCTGTTAACGATATGCAAAAACAGAAAAAATTCAAAGAACTTAAAAAACGTAATAGAACAGGACGTGTAGTTACAATACTTAGAGATGGAATATGGACATCAATGCACCCAAAACATTTATTAGTAGGGGATATAATAAAAGTTGAAAACGGTATAACAATACCAGCAGATGGGATTTTGATAAGTTCATCACAAATTGAAGTTGTTGAAGCAGCAATGACAGGAGAAAATGATAATATTAAGAAAATTGCTTATGATGAAGCTGTGAAAATAAAAGATGAGTATTATTTAGCTAATCCTGATATTATTGAAATGATAAGAAAGACTGAAGAAGATAGACATCATGATATACCAAGTCCTGTTTTACTTAGTGGGACTAATTTAGCAGAAGGTGTTGGGATTATGGTTGTAGTCGCTGTAGGTAAAAATTCAGCTGAAGGGAGGATTTTTGATTTGGCTGAGAGATCTGATGAGTTGACTCCATTACAAATAAAATTAACTAGGGTTGCGGGAGGGGTTGGGAAACTTGGTTTGGTTTGTGCGATAGTTACAGTTTTGACATTGTATTTAAGATTTATTATAGAAATAACAACTGGGCAAATTAGTTGGAATAATTCGGAACATCCACTTTTATTGGTTAAGTTTTTGATTATTGGAATTACGGTTTTAGTTGTAGCAATTCCTGAAGGTCTTCCTTTAGCTGTGACTATATCTTTAGCTTATTCTATTAAAAAAATGCAAAGTGAAAACAATTTAGTTAGGAAAATGCAGGCTTGTGAGACTATGGGTGGGGCTGATATGATATGTTCTGATAAAACTGGGACTTTAACTCAAAATCTTATGACTGTATCAGAGCTTTGGGCTGGAAATACATCTTTTAATATAGAAAAAGAACCCCCGAGTCAAGGAGTTTTTCAAGCTGAATTCTTGCATTTACTAAAAGAGTCGATTTTTATGAACTCATCTGCGTATATTGACCCAATTAAAGGTAGCCAAGGTAGTAAAACTGAAATTGCTATGATTTTACTTATGAAAGGATTAGGACATTCTGATTGTATTGAAACCCGTAAAGCTTATTTTGACCGTTTCCATAGAATTTTCCCATTTTCAAGCAAGAGGAAAAAATCAAGCATAGTCCTCACAACTGAAGAACCCAAACTACGAGTTCATGTCAAAGGTGCATCTGAAGTTGTAGCATCATCTTGTACAAAATATCTAAGTCTTGATGGTCAGGCGCATATAATAAATGAAGAAGTGTCAAAAACTATACAAAACACAATAAATAAAATGACAGACAATGCTTTAAGGGTTATTGCTTTAACATATAAAAACTTAAACTCACAAGAAAATATTGAAGATCTTGATTCAAATGGTTTTCCTGAAATAGAAAAATCAGAATTAACACTTATTGGGCTTATTGGCATAAGGGATCCAATAAGACCAGAAGTCCCTGGGGCTGTAAAAGAATGTCAACGTGCAGGTATAACAGTAAGAATGGTTACAGGGGATAATAAAGCAACAGCTCGAGCTATAGCTCGAGAATGTAACATAATAAGCTACGATTGGCAAACTGTAATGGAAGGTAAAGATTTTTCAATAAAAACAGGAGGAACAGTATGTAAAGAATGTAAGACAAAAATATGCCAATGTCCTCGTAATGCTAAAGAAGCTAAAAATACAGGTAAAACCATAAGAGAAGATGTTGTAGCAAATATTGAATCATTTAAAGATATTGTAAAAAATTTAGCAGTCTTAGCTAGATCTCAACCAGATGATAAATATACTTTAGTTACAGGGTTAAAAGAACTTGGTCATATAGTCGCTGTGACTGGTGATGGGACAAATGATGCTCCAGCATTAAGTAAAGCTGATATAGGTTTTGCAATGGGTATCACAGGTACTGAAATGGCTAAAGAATCAGCTGGAATCATATTATTAGATGACAATTTTAAATCAATAGTTAGAGCTGTTATATGGGGAAGGAATATATATGATAATATCAGAGCTTTTTTACAGTTTCAAATAACAGTTAATATTGTTGCTGTTATCTGTGCTATGGTTGGAGCTATAACAATCCAACAATCTCCTTTAACATCAGTGCAATTATTATGGGTTAATCTTATTATGGACAGTTTTGCATCACTTGCCCTTGCTACTGATCCTCCTACAGATGACCATTTAAACCGTCCACCATATAAAAAAACTGAATTTATTATAGAAATGCGTATGTGGAAACATATTTTAGGACAAAGTACTGTACAAATTATTCTTATGTTTTTAATGATGTATGCTGGAGAATGGTTTTTACCTGAATTTGGTACTGGGAAAAGTGTTATTTATAATGAAGATACTAATTATGTGGTTTCTGGAAGAAATTATAATCCTGATGGTTCGGAGGATTATAAAAAGAAATTTGATGAACCTGATATTGGACCGAGTCGTCAATTTACTTATATTTTTAATGTGTTTGTGTTGTTACAGTTGACAAATGAAATTAATGCTAGGAAGATTAGAGATGAGATTAATGCTTTTGGAGGAATTCTTAGGAATAAGATGTTTATTGGCATTTGGATATTTACGTTTGCCATGCAAGTTTTGATTGTATCAGTTGGGAGCTATGCGTTTAGTTGCCATTTGGGTGGGCTTACTGGAGAACAATGGATGATATGTGTTGGGTTTAGTATGATATCTTTAGCTTGGAGGCTTGTTTTGGTTTTTATACCAACAAAAGTGTTTTCAAAGGTTCATATTGATGAAAATAGGTCAGAGAGAATTATGTCTATTAGAAGAAGCTCGTTAAGACCAGAAAGGATTAGTGTTAATACAAAGTAAATTATGAATTTTATAAATTTAATTAGGATTTTCATAAGATGTAGTTTAAAGATTTTAGTTAAGATTTTTTGATATAGAGTTTGAAGAATTTTATTTTAGTTAAAGTGTTTGATTTTTCATTCATATACTAATTATTATTTTTTTTATCAAAATCTATAAAATCTCCATAGTTTCCAATTCAACAACAATTTCTAAAAAAAAACTATTATCTACTTACTTTCCAATGAAATAAGCTCTAGGATGGTATCTCTTCCATCCAAAGGCTCTTTTAACCTTAAAGAACCTATTGAAGTACTTGTACTTCTTATATCCATCAGAAACATTGTACATTTCAACCCTCATATGCCAAATTGAAGTCCTTGCAACTTTGACTCTAAAGTACATAAATGGGGTAACTGTGAAAATCATAAGGGCAAACTTAAGCCAGCCAATTCGATATTCTAAATTGTCTTTTGAAGCCATAAAATGACAGAATTCAGAAACATCATAAGCCATTTGTGGTGTTGAGGCTGGTGTACCATCTTCATATTCCATCATCCCATCATATAAAGGTCTTGGCATACCTATAATCATATGTTTGAAAAATGGGTTAAAATGTTTACCTTCAGGGACATCAATGCCAAAAGGTGGTTCATGATGATATCCAGTCATGATATTATAAACATAAGCAGGTCCTCCAGGTTTAGAAATCCCAATCCTACTTAAATCAGCTGGATAAGCTCCACCATTAGCAGATCTAGCATGATCTGGGGATATATACGGCGAGAACATAAAGTCAGAAATTTTCTTATCTCTTTCTTTCCACTCATGTCTGAAACATCCTTTCAAATACCAATGACCAGGTGATACTGGGGCAAGTTCTTTAACAATATTCCCTAATTCATTCTGTCTAAAAGCTTTTTTAATAAGATAGTCATACTTGTTCATAACCATTGAGTGACAAGTATTGCATGACCTTGTAAAAACTTTAAATCCACGACGAAGGGTTAAAGCTGAGTAAGTTCCGAAATACCTTTCAAATGGCCAATGGAACTTATCAATCATTGCCTGCTCTTCATAACCTTTAATACCCCTTCGCATACCAATATCATCACGATACATCCAACATTTGCAATTTTCTTTGTCTGAAAGCCATATGCAAACTCCAGTGGCCCATACTAGAGCTGGAGTACGTAATAGCGTAACCATTTATTATTCACTACTTTTTACTATGAAAAGATTGGTATGAAAAGTGGATGTAGAAGTTTAGAGGATGGGGTTTGGATGCTGAAAGTTGGGATTTTTTATAATTTTTTTTAAGGATAAAAGGCACTTGCTGAGGATGTTGCAAGTGAAGAGAGAAAGTTATGTTTGATTGTAGAGAAGATGGTAAGTAGACTGATGTGGTTTTCTAGGAAAATTTATGAGTTTTCTTGGGGGAAGTAGGAGATCTTTGTGTGGGAATAGGATTTATATATTTATTGTCATGATTATCTATGGATATATGTTTGGACTTTGTATATGGATTTTTGGGTTGTTAGAAAAGTATTTTTTTTAGTTGTTTGATATTTTTAGTTTTATAGTTTTAATTTTAGGGTATTTTATTAGAGAATTATAACTAAAATTACAAGGTTATTGAAAATGTCATCAAGTATTTAAAAACAAAGTCAAAAGGGTTGAAAAAAAAATAGTTGTTTAGTTTGGATAAGAGCTACTTTTGTAAAGATTGCATGGTTCTGGAATAAACTTAAGATTTTTTCTCAGTTAAAAACAAGTTTTTATACTTTTACTTGGAAGATAATGGTTTCTTTTAGCAAAACCTCAGCGAATGGGTTGAAAATTTTTTATTTGAATATGAAGACTACAAATCTATGAGTTTTTGAATTTTTTATGTAAAAAATATTTAAAATACAAAAATTATTATGTTATTATAGAGAATATATCCTTTAAATTACTATGCATACCCGGTGATCTTCAATTAAATCCTCCATATTTTTACTTTTCGCCAGGTCTAATATTCTCTTATCCATAATCTCAGGTGGGTCAGCTTTATCTGTTTTCTGACAAGTTAAATAATCTTTTATTACAATATCAACATTTATCTTTGATTCAGTAAGCTTTTTCACATGTCTTAAATGTTTATGTTTTAAAGGTAAATGTATTGTTTTTCTTTTATAATTTCTCTTAGTTTCTTTAATATCTGCACTTATAAATTTTATGTCTGAATTCATTTTATAAGGTTGAAGTTGTCCATTACTTGATATTTCACATGATGAGGGTTTAATAATTCTACCAACAGGCCAGTCAAATCCGTCACTTAAATCCATCTTTTGTCTTATTTCCCTAAAGTTATTTAAAAAATATTCGTAATTTGGGGTTTCTTCATAAGATAGTTTTCTGATATAAGCGAACATTTGAGAAAATTGAACTGGCCAATTGTAAAAGAGAATATGCTGATGACTGAGCTTTGAAGAATAGGAAGCATTCCACTTGCTAGACCCTTCAAGTCCGTGGATAGATTTTTCCCATGGTAAATGAGCATTTCTTAGAAATAATAAAGTGTAGAAAAATGATTCTAAGTCATCGCGGCGACTTTGTCGGTGAGCTAGATGGCTATGAAGGGAAGCGAAAAGTACGCTTCCAGCTGTAGAGACTTGGCTTTTAAATGGTCTGTGAACTTTATTTCTTATATATTTACATGATAGCCCGAAGTCAACTATAAAAATTTCTTCGCCTGATATTGATAGAAGTAGTTGTTCAGGTTTAATATCTCTGTGTATAATCCCTTTGGAATGTATATATTTCAGTCTTTCGATTACTTGTTCAGCAATTTTTATGATACAAGATAAAGAAAATCCTTTTTCGTTATCTAGCATTTGTCTGTAAAGATTACGTCCTAAAAGCTGTAAGACTATGTAATAGACATTATTCCATTTTCCATAGTCATAAACTTCAGGAATGCCTTGACAGCCTGATAAAGATTTTATGAGTTTCGCTTCTTTTTTGAGTTTATTACCGCATTTAAGACTTACTTTTATTGCCACAGGCTTAAATGATGATGATTCATATGCTCGGTATACCTTTCCGAATCCTCCTGTATCAATAATATCGGTTAATGTGTAATCCCCAACTATCATTTATATTCAATCATATGATACTGGCTGTATATGGGTATTTTTATATAAATCAAGCGTTTTAGATAAAAACTTTTTTAACTGATAAAATTAGATGGGAAATTTTAAATTAAAAGATAGAGAACAGATAAAGATATGATTTTTTGCTGTAGGTTTGATATCAGAATATTTTAATGGAATTTTTAAGTGAGCCTTTAAATTCAAAATTGTAAAAATAGCTTTTCCCAAGTACTAATTATCATTTTTAAATCTAAATTTGCTATTCACTAGTCAACTTTTAATTATAATTAGGTTTTAACTATTCTTTCCTAAAGCTTATATGAGTTTTTACCATTTAGTATAAAAATTATATGGTAAAATATTTTATAATTAGAAGAAATATTGATTTTATTAAAACTATATACACATTAAACCATAGTAAAAAAATACAAAAAAACAAGTGCTAAAGAAATATCTGATTTTCATTTTTGAGAAACATAAAATTATTATTAGATATTATTTACACTGTTTATAAAAATTTTAGTATTAAAGCCTAGTTTTTATAAGTTTGAAAATCAAAATATAATATCAATTTAACAAAAATCTCTTTCTCAGCTATTCACTTTTTCAAAAAAAACCTAATTTTTTTTAAATGATTCCAAGATATCATATTTTCAACTCCCTATCAAAGTTTATGGCTAAGTTTCTATTTGACATTTTTTTTTAGAATTTTGTGATATTAAACTTAAGATTTTTTATATGAATCAGTGAATAAGAGTAATAAATAAAA
>MPUH01001244.1:0-20375 GCA_001970955.1 Stentor coeruleus
GGCTTTAATATTATTGCTTAGAGCATAATTCTTATAACTAGCCTTTTTTTCTTTAATAAGTAATAAATTTTCTTTAAGGCACTTGCTGACTTCTAATATCATTTTTTCAGCCACTTTTATAAGTAAAGCATTGTTTCCAGATACAATGAAGGCACTTTCTGATAAATCTAGGGTATTATCACATTTAACAGTTAAAACTTCACTTCCAAATTGCCCATTGATTTCATTTAAAATTATCTTATAGATACATGTATTTCCTTTATAATTAATATCAGTACCGGAAATAGCATATATATTTATAGCTCCTTCACTAAGTGCAGTCCAGCACTTAAGGTTAATAAGCCCTGAAGGTAGCTCTGCAAACTTTTCAAATGATTCAGTGCTATATTTGTGCAATCAAACATCTTTTAATGCTTCTGTACCTCTATAGCCTCCAATAATAAATGTATAATACCCATACATACAAATGCAATGGCCCGCACGCTTACCTGGGTTTGAATCAGCTGAGATGTAATAATCTATCCACATATTAGAAACCATATCATAAAAATAGAAATCACTCAATGTCCCACATGATGACTCACCTCCATATATTATAAAGTTTGTCCCTGCTCCTTGCCCACAGCCAAATGAATGTCTGCCTACAGGCACATTATTAGATGAAGTAATACTTTCCCATTCAAAAGTCGAGTTATGAAATACCCACATGTCATTTAAAAATTCCCCATTTTCTGAAATCCCTCCAAATATGTACATGCTATCATTATATTTGTAACTACAATGATTTTTACATTTAGGAGGGAATTTTCTATTTAGAACAACTTCATTTTTCTCCAATTTGGTTTGAGAAAGATCAAAAAAACTAACAGAATTTTGACCTTGGTAATCATTGTAACCGAATGCTATGTAGATTTTATGGTCTATTTGAACTGAAGCATAACTAATGAGTGACGAAAACGAACCGTGACTTTTCCATGCATTATTAGAGAAATTGTAAGACCAGATATCACCAGCAAAACTTGAGTTTAAAAAATTTAATCCAAAGAAAATGTACATTGATTCTTCATAGACATAAGCTGTATGTGAAAGTTTTGGTTTAGGATAATACTCAGTAAAATTAAGCAGGTCCCAAATTCCTAAATCAAGGTCAAACATATTCATTGAGTTTCCAATATCTATAAGTGCAGCTAAATCAAATCCATATAAATAAAGTTTTTTATCATAATAAACCAAGCTCAAGTCATATCCTTTATTAGGCACAGCCCCAAAATTCATCATCTCCTGCAGTTTAAAGTGTTGAATTCAATTCTAAATAAACCTTACATGAATAGTCCATTATCAACTCCCTTTGATGTCAATCCACCATATATAGCTAAGCATCTTGTATTATTATATAAATAATCAGCAAAAGCATAATTCATCCTTCCTTCAATATTATACCCTGACAAATTTTCTACAGCCCATCTATTGGTTTTTAAATCAAAACTATACACTTCACTACTTATAGTATCTGCTGTTTTTCCAAAAAATAAAAGGATTTTTTTACTGTCCACCAAGAAAATTTCCCCTAAAATCAACCCTGGAGGGTTTTCATATGATTGTGGAATTATTTCTCCCCAGACTAAAGTTTCTATATTGAATGCATAAAAGGAGTTTAAATATTCTAAAATTGTTGTATCTTGCCCACCAAAGATTATGATTTCATTAGTTGCAGGATTGAACGCAGATTTACAGTTCGCTATTGGAGAAAGAGATGAGCCTTCTTTAGGAATTGTAAAAATTTCAAAGCCTTTTACTGCTAATAAGAATAAAATCTCCAGCATATTTATAAAATTCAACAAGTGAGAATTTATTTATTTTCTGATTAGTTTTGGATTTTGTATAGTTTTTTTGAGTTTTGTAAGGAAAGTGAGTATCATTTTTATTTCAGAGAGTCATAGAATATGCTTTATTTGGTTTTGATAATAGAAGATATTTTTATTAAGGTTTAGGATGGGTTGAAAGATAATTTTATTTTTGGAATAGTTTTGTGTAATCCTCTAAGTTTATATTTGGATAGAATATCATTTTAGTAAAGATATTACTATAAGAATGAGTTGTAGAATTTATTATTTTGATGGCATAGAATTTTATATTTATTTTATTATGCAAAAAAAGCTCGTAATTGTACATAATATAATTAAAAATAAGGAGGAAAACTATAAGGTATAATGTTTTATGTGTATATTTATTTTTTTTGCTGTTGAAATATTCATAAACTTATCATGTCATCAAAAACCCTTCAAATTTCAACAAGTTATTTCTTCCAATAAAAAAAACCCTTTAAAATCTTCTTATTCCCTTTACAATATTAACTATATTTCTTTTTAATTGCCTACAAATCCTACCATAAACATTTTTATCAACTTCCGGCTTTGGACAATATTCACAATTTTCTTCATATTCTTAAATCTTTTCTTCAACGAGCTTTGAAAATAAGGTATTCTTTTACTCAATCTCATATTTTGTTCTTTTATATCAAAAAAAATATCATCAAGACATTCTATATCAAAACATTTATCAAAGGTCCTTCACTAAATTTCCTTTTACTAGGTGTGTACAACCTTTCTAGAAAATGCTTACCTCTTGATATTACTTCAGGTGTAATTCGATTTTTTTCCATATGTTTTCTTTCATGCTTTTGGTCATCTAGGGTTATGAAATTAGATTTAAACTTTCTTGTTGTGATGAAATCTTTAAGGATTTATTTTTTCTTCATAAAGTATTTTTTCTGAAAGATCAGTGTTGAATAATTTTTTTTTGGGTTTTTGATTTAGTTCATGGGCTTTGATTTGACGTTATGAATGAGTTTTTGTATTTGGAAGTTTTTTCAAGGGTGTTGTTGACCTTGCGTGAGAGGAAACATTTTTTTTCAACTTTTTTTAAGGATATTTGGATGTTTAACATTAGAAATAACTAGATGAGAAATTAAGAAAAGTTATGCATTTACAGGACTAGATGTGAATTATATATATTATTTTATTAGAAAACTTTGACCTATGATAATAATAATCCATATACGCAAACTTTCTTATACATAATTTTACATATTATTCAGCCTTGATACTGTTTTCATCACCTCATATATTTCTTTACATGTTTTCTGCTGTTCAGCATGCATATCAGTTTGGGAGTCACTAACATAAAACAACGACTTGCTCATAAACCCCTGCATTGAGCAAATCATCCTAAATATAAAGCTTGAATCCAGACTAATCTTAAAAGGTTCTCATAATTTATCAGTTTTTCTTTCATCTATAGAACACATCCAAGATCTTCAAGACCACTTATATTCTCAGAATTTTTTTTTAACTGCTAAATTACTTTATTAAATTCTTCAAATAGTATTTCATATAATAAATCAACAAATTTGTATCTAAGCATACATAAATTATGTCTCCAAATGTTTCTGCAAGTTTATATTCTGAATCATGACTGAAAATTTGTATTTCAAAAATTGTCTCCACTTTAATTTATTCACCTGTAGCTATAATTTTATATTAAGCTATAGCTTTAAGGAGTTTTAAATGAAAATAAGGAAGAGAAACTTGTGAACAAGGGAGTACTTAGAATATTGAATATATTTCTAAAGATTTACCAGAAATAACATAAGATTGGGAAAGGTATACTTTTTCTAAAGATATTGGGATTGCTAATCGTATAAGTTCGATATTAACTTTTATGTATTCAGTGTAAAGGCTTAAAAGTTCACCAAGAGAGCTGCCGAAAGCTGGTAACAAAGATATTAAAAATCAAAAATAGTTTTATAAGCTCACTCTTTAGCCATTATATTCCTAACATAATTTGGCCTAACACCAATGACAAGATATTTATTCACTAAATCTTACTTAAACCTATCTAAACATCCGTAAAAGTACCAGGTACAACCTTAGCAGTTCCTTTAGTATAATTTTCATACCTCATAAAGTTCTTATCAAAAATATATCTGTTGATTTTAATCCTCTTTACTTTTTCTCTTTTCTCACTATTCTCTGCATACTTATCAGCAAAACCTTCACATACCCCAAGTACAGTTGAAAATGAGCCCATAATACCAAAAATTGATCCTAAAACTCCTCCAACAAAAATAAACCAACTACTATTAATATTTCTCTTTGTAACTAGTGCTGAGTTATCTAATGAAAAACTTAACTGCACAGAAACAAAAGATTTAGAGTTAATCCTATATAAAAACTACGTTTTTTGTGTTGCTGTTTCACCAATAATAACATTATCATTTGATGCTACATGATATCCTGTAAGAACACTTGGCCATCTATTATCTTGTGAGTAAAAAACCTTTATAAAAATTACAGATGGGATAATTGATAATGGGATTATTGATGGCTTTGTTCCAATTAAAACTTGTTTAACATTAGATGGGAAGATTGGGATAAATGCATTACTTGATTCTGAGGGTATTGATGAAGATATTGTAAAGTTTACACCAATATAACTTGCTCGAGATGCTTTTTCAGTAAGAATCATGAGGATTTTAGCTGAATTTGAGAGGATGATATTGTTGTAAGTAATTGAAATTATACAGTTATTGCTATTGGGTTCTAGGGTTATTTGCCTACTTGTAAAGTATATACTTGTTTCTGAGAATGAAAAAATGTCATTACGTTCGTTGTTACATGATCCCCCATATGCATAAAATGTAGCTTGAATGTATAGTTTTTCAGCTGAAATTGTTTCTTCTATTGTTATTAATGGAATCAAAGCTTTGATTTCGGTTACGTTGTCTAGTTCAAATGTCATAAACGATCCTATAATAATTATGCTAGCAGCAAGCAAAAAGTATATTGAAAAGAGTCCTCCTAGTTTTGTTCTTCTTAAAACTACTGGTATATTTATTTCTTGGCCATGATCAGATATAAATAAATCAACTTTTTCAACATTATCAAAAATTGTTCGATTCATAAAAACTGCACAACCAATAATAGCTACTGCTAAAGCGAAGTACAACCAGAGTTTATTGACAAAATTAGAAATCATTGTTGTATTACCTTCAAAGGCTTTAGGTTGGTAATATGATTTAACAATTGAAGAAGTATAAGATGATGATAGTTCAGAAGATCCAATTGGACATAGAGAATATGAAGGACACTCATAACAATATAAAGAACCATTTTTATCACTGTAATATCCATATTCACAAGGCAAGCATGATACCTCATCATCAACTGCTGTTTTGTTAGAAAAAGTTCCCTTTGGACAAGGCAAGCAATCATTAGCTGAACTATAATAGCCTTTACCACATGGCATACAATAATTATCAATCATAATTGTCCCACCACTACATCCAATTTGTATTCCAGATGGCTCACTTTTTATTAAATACAGAGAATTACTAGTTAATTCAGAGACTTTAATTGCATTATAAGCAAAGCCACCCCCAAATACAAAAATATACTCTCCCATATGTAAAGCTGAATGGCCGAATAATGAAAATGAAAGATATTCTGATATGATTTGGTTTGTTATAAAATTGTAAGAAACTAAAACTGATTTAAGATATCTATTCCAAATACTTCCTGATATAAGTAAAGCATTGTTTCCAGATACAATAAAAGCGCTTTCTGATAAATCTAGAGTACTATCACATGTAATAGTTAAAACTTCACTTTCAAATTGCCCATTGATTTCATTTAAAATTATCTTGTAGATACATGTATTTCCTTTGTAATTAATATCAGTACCGGAAATAACATATATATTTATTGCCCCTTCACTAAGTACAGTCCAGCACTTAAGGTTAATAAGCCCTGAAGGTAACTCTGCAAACTTTTCAAATGATTCAGTGCTATAATTGTGCAACCAAACATCTTTTAATGCTTCTGCATCTCTATAGCCTCCAATAATAAATGTATAGTACCCATGCATACAAATGCAATGGCCCGCACGCTTACCTGGGTTCGAATCAGCTGAGATATAATAATCTACCCATGTATTAGAAACCATATCATAAAAATAGAAATCACTCAATGTCCCACTTAATGACTCACCTCCATATATTATAAAGTTTGTCCCTGCTCCTTGCCCACAGCCAAATGAATGTCTGCCTACAGGCACATTATTAGATGAAGTAATACTTTCCCATTCAAAAGTCGAGTTATGAAATACCCACATGTCATTTAAAAACTCTCCATTTTCTGAAATCCCTCCAAATATGTACATGCTATCATTATATTTGTAACTACAATGATTTTTACGTTTAGGAGGGAATTTTCTATTTGGAACAACTTCATTTAACTCCAATTTGGTTTGAGAAAGATCAAAAAAATTAACAGAATTTTGACCTTTGTAATTATTGTAACCAAATGCTAAATAGATTTTATGGTCTATTTGAGCTGAAGCATAACCAATAAGCGACGAAAACGAACCGTGACTTTTCCATGCATTATTAGAGAAATTGTAAGACCAGATATCACTAGCAAAACTTGAGTTTGTAACATTTAATCCAAAGAAAATATACATTGATTCATAATAGGCATAAGCTGTATGAGAAAGCTTTGGTTTAGGATAATATTCAGTAAAATTAAGAAGGTCCCAAATTCCTAAATCAAGGTCGAACATATTCATAGAGTTTCCAAGATCTACAAGTGCAGTTAAATCAAATCCATATAAATAAAGTTTTTTATCATAATAAACAAAGCTCAAGTCATATCCTTTATTAGGCACAGCCCCAAAATTCATCATCTTCCTGCAGTTTAAAGTGTTGAATTCAATTCTAAATAAACCTTACATGAATAATCCATTATCAATTCCATTTAATGTCAATCCACCATATATAGCTAAGTATCTTGTATTATTATATATATAATCAGCAAAAGCATAATTCATCCTTCCTTCAATATCATCCCCTGTCAAATTTTCTACAGCCCATCTATTGGTTTTTAAATCAAAACTATACACTTCACTACTTATAGTATCTGCTGTTTTACCAAAAAATAAAAGGATTTTTTTACTGTCCACCAAGAAAATTTCCCCTAAAATCAACCCTGGAGGGTTTTCATATGATTGTGGAATTATTTCTCTCCAGACTAAAGTCCCAATATTGAATGTATAAAGGGAGTTTAAATATTCTAAAGTTGTTGTATCTTGCCCACCAAAGATTATGATTTCATTAGTTGCAGGATTGAACGCTGATTTACAGTTCGCTTTAGGAGAAGGAGATGAACCTTCACTAGGAATTGTAAAAATTTCAAAGCCTTTAACTGCTAATAAGAATAAAATCTCCAGCATATTTATAAAATTCAACAAGTGAGAATTTAATTAGTTTTGGATTTTGTATAGTTTTTTTGAGTTTTGTAAGAAAATGTGTATTATTTTATTTCAGAGAGCTATAATATATGTTTTATTTGGATTTGATAATAAGTGCTTTTTTATTAAGGCCTAGGATGGGTTGTAAGAATAATTTTATTTTTGGGATAGTTTTGTGTAAATCCTATAAGCTAATATTTTGATAGAATGTTATAAGATTGAGTTTTTGAAATTCATTATTATGGTATAGACATTGCTATAAGAATGAGATTGTAAAATGTATTGTTATGATATAGACATTTATATTTATTTTATTATGCAACATTTTGCAAAAAAGCTCGTAATTGTACGTAATATAATTAAAAATAGGGAGGAAAACTATAAGGTATAATATATTGAGTTATGTATATATTAATCACTTTTTGCTGTTAAAGTATTCGTAAACTTATCATATCATCAAATAAAATCCAGTTAAAAGCTAAAAAAAATATTTTCCTCAAATCAAATAACAAATAACAAATTCTAGATTATTGTATTATTTTATATCAAACTATATTGGATTTTACCTTTCAAAGGTGCAACCCAAAAATATTTCATCAAAAACCCTTCAAATTCCAACAAGTTATTTCTTCTAATAAAAAAAAGTCCCTTAAAATCTTCCTATTTCATTCAATTCTTCCACCTAGCTTTAAGCATTTACAATATTAACTATATTTTTTTTTAATTGCCTACAAATCCTACCATAAGCATTTTTATCAATCTCCGGCTTTTGGACAATATTCACAATTTTCTTCATATTCTTAAAGCTTTTCTTCAACGAGCTTTGAAAATAAGGTATTCTTTTCCTCAATCTCATATTTTGTTCTTTTATATCAAAACAAGCATCATCAAGATATTCTATATCAAAACTTTTATCAAAAGGTCCTTGGCTAAATTTCCTTTTATTAGGTATGTAAAACCTTTCTAGAAAATTTTTACCTCTTGATATTACTTCAGGTGTAATTCGATTTTTTTCTGTAAGTTTTCTTTCATGTTTTTGGTAATCCAGGGCTATGAAATTAGATTTAAACTTTCTTGTTGTGATGAAATCTTTAAGGATTTGATTTTTTTCTTCATGAAATATTTTTTCTGAAAGATCAGTGTTGATTATTATTTTTTTTGGGGTTTTTGATTTAGTGCAAGGGCTTTGATTTGGCGTGATGAATGAGTTTTTGTATTTGGAAGTTTTTTCAAGGGTGTTGTTGACCTTGCGGGAGAGGAAAAGGTTTTTTTTTTCAACTTTTTTTAAGGATATTTGGATGTTTAGCATTAGAAATAACTAGATGAGAAATCAAGAAAAGTTAGTATTTACAGGATTAAATGTTATTATATATATTATTTTATTAGAAAATTTTGGCCTATGATAATAATAATCCATATACGCAAATTTTCTTATACACAACTTTACATATTATTCAGCCCTGATACTGTTTTTCATTATCTCAGATATTTCTTTACATATTTTCTGCTGTTCAACTTGTATATCAGTTTGGAAGTCACTAACATAAAACAATGACTTATTCATAAATCCCTGCATTGAACAAATCATCCTAGATCGTAAAGCTTGGTTCCAACCTAATCTTAAAAGGTTCTCATAATTCGCCAGTTCTTCTTTCATCTGTAGAACCCATCCAAGATCTTCAAGACCACTTATACTCTCAGAAAATTCTCTTAACTGCTGAATTGCTTTATTAAACTCTTCAAATAATATTTCATATAATAAATCAGCAAATTTGTATCTAAACATACACAAAATCGTATCTCCAAATGTTTCTGCAAGTTTATATTCTGAATCATGACTGAAAACTTGTATTTCAAAAATTGTCTCTTCTTTAATTTCTTCACCTGTAGCTATTATTTTGTATTTAACTATAGCTTTAAGGAGTTTTAAATGAAAACAAGGATGAGAAACTTGTGAACAAGGGAGTACTGAGAGTATTGAACATATTTCTAAAGATTTACCAGAAATAGCATAAGATTGGGAAAGGTATATTTTTTCTAAAGATATCGGGATTACTGATCGTATAAGTTCTATATTAACTTTTATGTATTCAGCATAAAGGCTTAAAAGTTCACCAAGACAGCTGCCGAAAGCTGGGAACAAAGATAGAGGATGAGGAATATTATAATAGTTTCCTTCAGTTTCATTACAAAGATTACTTATTGATTCAGTGTTATGGTCTCCCAAACCAAAAGCATGAACGAAAAAATTTGTTGATATTCCATGGTTAAGAAGTAATTCATTTATATTATTCCCATTTTGTTGACTTCTTGTAAATAAAACTAATCCAGCTATCGAGTTGCACATTCTTCTATGACTCAATACATTCAATCCCATAGAAATACCTTCTATTAAATTACTCCCACCTGATCCTTCTAAATTCCTAAAAGTATTATAAATCTTTGACTGGTTTTCCTTACAAACTGTTGTTAAAGGGCATAATTTTACTGCATTATGAGTAAAAACTACAATACTAACCCTATCAAATTTATTTAACTGTGTCAAACTATACCAAACACATTTTTTTATTGAATTCAACCAAGCTGGTGTTAATAAACTACTAAGTTCAACAACATAAACAATATCAAGGCTTTGTCTTTCTAATGATATTGGGGGAATAAGTTCTAATATACAAGGCCAAATTTGTGTTTCTTGTTTGCTTAGATGAATTATGTTAGAAAAAGGTTTAAATGCTATTGTCATTCTTTCAGATTTTAATGATGTGTTTGGGTTATCTTCTAATGAATGGATAAGAGGTTCATCATCTAAAACTTGCATAGCAGAGATATCAATTGAGGTGGTAAGATTAATTGATTGCTGTTCTGGAGAACAACATAATGTTGAGCTGGTTCTGATTCCCATATTTTTATATGTTATGATTTGGGATTATAGGTTTTGGAGATAGATTTGGGGAGTTTGTTTGTGAATATAGGTTTTTTGTATTGGGTAGTTAATTTGTTTTTTTTTTAGGAGATGAGATAGTGAAATTACGTGTTAGGATTGATTTTAAAATTCTGCATTTTATATGATAAAAGTGTTAGTAATAATTATATAATTTGAAGAAAAATGCTGTTTTATATGGATAATTTACAATGATATTTTTAGAGTTTTAATTGATGTTTTTAAACAAGTTATTAAGGTTTGAATTGAGTCATTGATGGTAGTAATTAATATATAAAATAATATAAATACTATTATCATTGAAACAATATAACTATGAGTGTTTTTGTTAGAATTTTGCTATTTTTTGTCGTATACTAGCCTTCAATAACAGCATTTCCCTTTAAATATCTATTTATATTTATCTTTTTTTCTTCTCTTGACACTAAACTCTATAGTTATTATTTACAAAGATTCTTTAAAATGAATATTCCTTATATTTTCATAAGGGCTTGACCTCCCCATTGGCATCTTACCTGGAGTGATAGCATTTCTTATTATTCTCCCTTTAGGCAAAGTAGGTGTTATCGAAGGAAACCTAATATGTTTTTTTAAAACCATTCTTATTGGCGAAAACTCTCTTTGCCCATGAGTGCTTTTAAATTTAGACAGCCGGTGTTTTATTTTGAGAATCGCATTTTCTATATTACAATACAAAGGATGTTGTTTACCAAGTTCTTTTTCAGCGATATCAAAAGCTGATAAATATGCAGAAAGTGCATCAGCCAAGCGGCCTATATGTTCAAATTCAGCAGCTAAATTGTAATGCGAAACAACCAAATTACTCATAATCCTCACATTTTCTGGCCTTTCAATTCTTGCTGCTTCCAACAACTCTATAGCTTTTTTCGAATGCTCTAAAGCTTCTTCATGTTTCCCAACACTAGATAAAATCGCACAAATATTTAAATGCGAAGATGCAATATTAGTACTATCATTATCACTTTCTTCTTCAAGTTCAAGTGCTTTTTGTAAATAACTCAATGCGACAAGTGGTTTTTTATGTTTTTTATAATAACATCCTAAGTTATTGTAGGTTATACTTACAAGTTTTAGTCTTTGTGGTAAAGATTCATTGTCTTCAGTGCTAAGAATGTTTTCAGCTTTTTTTAATAGAATGAGAGTTTCTTTGAAGTTGTCGGTTCGAAGATAATCCATGGCTACTTTGTTGTAACGGAGGACTATAGATTCAAGTTCAGTTAAATCTTGATCGGCCATTATATGTAAATTTTAGGTGGATTTTTATAAGAAATTAGGCTTTGAAGGTTGTTGAAAGAAGTTAGGAATTTTTTGAAGGCTTTGGATTAAAAGTGAGGGTAAAGTTTTTTTGCTTATGTTGTTAGGTTAGGATTTGAGTTTTGTGTTGGTTTGAAGAAAATAGTTTTATTAAAGGGTATAAGGTTGAATTAACTAAATTGAAAATAATAATTGAACACAGTCTAAGTCTTTTTCCAGCTACAAAAATCATATACTCGCATTCCCTTAATATAGTTATAATAAACAATAAACTAATAAAAAATCAAATAACAAAACTCTTATTTCCTAAATTCCACCAAACCATCATAATAATTTTATTCACATCATCTCAATTTCAATTATATTTTTTTATCATAACCCTTCCTTTATCATAAAAATCTTTAAAACAAATAAATTCAAAAAACCCTAATATTGTTTCTCAAAGCATTTACAATTAGTATGGATGGTAATAAAAAGAAATGGTAAATGATATTTAGACAAAAGGTACACCAAGTTTTGGTAAGAGACATAGCCATACTCATACTTTGTGTAGAAGATGTGGCGAAAGAGCTTTTCACAAGCAAAAAAAGTCTTGTGCTTCTTGTGGATTTCCTAGTGCAAAGATGAGACATTTCAACTGGGCACATAAAACTTCAAGAAGAAGAGGACTTGGTACTGGAAGGATGAAGTATATGAAAAACATCCCAAGAAGAGCCAAAAATGGATTTAGGGCAGGAACTACTCCAACACCTAGAGTCAGGGCTGACAAGAAGTAAAACTCGATATTTTAAGAGTCTAGTTTGGGATTATGCTGTTTATTTTTGAATAGTAGTTTTATATGTTTGAGGGAAATTATCATTTCTAAGTTTCCGTTTAGGAAGATTTTTGTTGTTTTTTAGATTGGTGTTAATGAGGATTTGTTGATGATTAACTTTTTTGATGGCATTTTGGCTAGAAAGGAAATTTTTGCATAGCTAGGGAATTTTTTTTATATTTGGATTATTATAAAATTTATGCTGGTTAGAGTTTAGTAATTGTAAAGATATTTAGGATTTGTATTTTTGTTATGATTTATGTTTTGGTAGAAGGTTTTGGTATAATGAAAATTTGGCTTTTATGTTTAAATAGAATGGTTATTGATTTTATTTTACTTGAGAAATTATTATATAATTACAACATATATTGAATCTTGATTGTTATGTGTTATAAGGATACTATTTATTTTAGTTACAAACTAAATTGAAGCCAGCAATTGATTATAAATCAAACTCAAATAAGACGTTGAAGGTATATCGAAATTTTCTTTATGTACAATAGCAAGCAGCAAATTTATAAACGTAAAATCCCCATCATTTAATATAGCCGCATCAAATGCTTCTTGATATTCATTTATACTGAAAACACTTTCATCATTGAGAAATCCAATTTTTATACAACATTCATAATCTGCACGGTTAATAATTTTTGCATCCTAAATACAAATTACTGATGGATGGTCTCCAATAACAAGAATATTTTTTCTAACTTTTTGTCCTTCAAAAAATTTACTTTTATCAACTCTAACCCCAGGTTGAGCAAAAGACTTTGACTTTCCTGTTTCATCAAATTGAACATAATTAGCTATGACCTTAATATTATGACATGAGACAATCTGATTTAAAGAAACATCGATTAGGTTTCCTAGTCCTCCAGACACAATAGTGATTGGTGTTGATTTTTCATAACATTTATTAAGAAACTCAGGAAGTCCATATCTAAAATAGTGACTAGAACGATAAATATAATCAATCAAATCTGCTTCAAAAAAGCCTTCTTCAAGTAAAACATCATCAGATTTCTTCCACCAATCTTCCATATGCTTTTCTTTTATCTCTAATGGCATATTAGAGTCTATTTCAATTGGCCGGTATATATCACAAAGAGATTTTATATAAGAAATACGTTCAGAAGATAGAACACTTGTCTGTATAAGTTGATAAGTATTACAACTTTTCACGCCATTAGTTTTGTATCTAGAAAAAGTCATGTCAAAATCAGCTACAACTTCCAAATTTTCACTACCATCTAATATGAATTTCCTAAGTTTATTAAGGAAAGTGTCATTATTGAATATTGTAATATTTTCTTCTTGAGTAGGAAGTGCCACTAGACTTCTAGACATTTTTATTAAACATGAGATTTATTTTGGAAAAAATATAGACAATTTATAGAGTTGGCAGTTAAATATACTCTCTCAAGATTTTATACTTTAATGTATACATTAATATATTTAGTTATATCTAAAGTAAACTAATATCATCATAATTTCTTAATATCTTTGAGTTTATTAATATAATCTAAAAAAATATTCATTAACTCATAATTACAATAAATTTAACCTTCTTCACAACTAATCAATTATCCACTCTATAAGAAAGCAAATTTATTCCACCAAAATCTTCACATTAAATTGTTGATAATAGTTTATTGTATAACAGTGTCTGATGTGAAGTTGTATGTATATCAAATTGTTCTTTATGAATAAAAGATAGAAGCATATTTAAAAAAGTGAAATCCCCATCATTTGAAATCACTACATCAAAAACCTCTCTATAATTATCCATATTGTAAACTTTTGCATCATTTAAAAAACCAATTTTAATACAGCATTCATAATTGACATGATCAACCATTTTGACATCCTAAATAAAATTTACAGATGGTAGGTCTCCTATAACAATAACATTTCTTCTAATCTTTTGTCCTGCAAGAACACTACTTTTATTTGCGCTAACTCCAGGATGTTGGAAACATACCGATTTGCCGGTTGCATCAAATTGTATGTAATTCGAAATAACATTAATACTATGACAAGGGACTATTTGTTGTAAAGAGGCATCAATCAAGTTACCAAGTCCTCCTGACACAATTGTAATCGGTGTTAGTTTTTCATAACATTTATTCAAAAACTCAGGAAGTCCGTATCTGAAATAGTGGGTTGAATTAAAAACATAATCAACCATATTAGATTCAAGAAAACCTTCTTCAAGAAGAATATCATTAGATTTTTCCCACCAATCCCGCATTAATTTTTCTTTTAAATCAAGCGGGATATTCGGATCTATTTCAATCGGATGATACCTTTCATAAAGAGATTTCACATAACAAGCATGTTCTGGAGATAAAACACTAGCTTGGATTATCTGATAAGTACTAACACCTTTAACTCCATTTGTCTTATATCTAGAGAAAGTCATATCGAAATCGGAAACAACTTCAACATGCTCACTACCATATTGTATAAACTTCCTTAGTTTATTCAAGAAAATATCATTGTCAAAAATTATAATTTCCTCTTGGGTTGGACCTGCGACAAGATTTCTGGGCATATTTATTATCTTTGTGATGATTTTAAAATGAATAATGAATTTTAAATTTGGTTAAGATTTTATTCGTTCCAAAACTATAAACCCATAAACCAACACTTTATCTTTCAAATTTTACATGTTTTTAATATAAATGGAGTCATTCCAAGGACCCAAAATAAAGATACGGAATACTAAATTCCTCAAATCCTTCAATCCTGATAAGCTTAAAAGAAAACGTGAAGAAGACATAATTGAGCTCCGCAAACAAAAGCGTATCGATCAATTGGTAAAAAAGCGGTTCTTATTAAAGCAAACAGAAGAAGTATCCCCAGAACCTTATATTCAAGGAAGCGAATATATAAACTTTAGCCAATCTCTAATAACAAAAAACTTATCCGAAAAATGCCCAGAGCTTTTAAACTTAGATCTAATCCCTTCAGAAAGACTTTTTCTACTAATAAAATATATCCAAAATTTAGAAGACCCTTCAGATCTCTTAGACCCAATAAAAACTCTACGACATGTCTTATCCCAAGATAGAACCTGCCCAATTAATCTATTCATGAGCACAGGAATAAGTACTAAACTTATAAAAACATTAAATTTAGACAGTAAAGATTTACAAATTGAATGCTTATGGTGTTTGATTAATCTTGCATCAGGACCTCCACATATTATAAAAAAACTCTTTGATAATAATATCAAAGATCCTTTAAAAAAATTACTTAATAGTGATGATCCTGAACTTTTACATCACACTATTTGGTGTATAGGAAATCTTGTTGGAGATTCATCATGTCCACGTTTTGCCCTTATTGAACTTATCCCTTTATTAGTTGATCTTATAAACAAAATCCCTCAAGATAGATGGAAAAATATTATATGGGCTTTGAGTAATTTCTGTAGAGGTAAACCATATATAAATCGAGAGGCTACTCAACAAATCCTAACAGTTATTCCAAAACTTTTAAAAACCAATGATGATGACCTTATAACAGATTCTTGTTGGACTCTTTCTTTTATGTCTTCTATTGATGCTGAGAGAGTTCAAGATATTGTTGATATAGAAATCCTAAGTAATTTAGTAGGAATATTAAACCTTGAGCCAGGTAGATTTACTTTACCATCACTTAGAATTATAGGGAATATTCTTTGGGGTAGTGATCAAGCACAAAAAATCTTGGAATTAGGGTTTTTAGACTGCGTAAATAAACTTTTAACTCAAAAGAAAATTGCATTAAAAAAAGAAATTTTGTGGATACTTAGTAATATTACATCTGGATCTGATGAGCAGATTAAACAAGTTTTAAACCATTCTTGTATAGGAATTGTAATTAAATGTTTAGAAGATCCTGATATTGAAATTAGAAATGAAGCTATTTGGGTTATTTCTAATGCAACAAATGCTCAAGATAAAAATTTGGTACTTAAGATTATTGAAATTGGGGCATTTCCTTTGATATGTGAATTTTTGAATTTTAGTGATTCGAAAGTAATTATGGTGGTTTTAGAAGGGATTGATAATCTTCTTTGGGCTGGATCTGGTTTTGAAGTTAATGACGTAGCTTTAAAGCTTGATGAAATTGGTGGATTGAATAAGATTGAAGCACTTCAGCATTGTCGAAATCTGAAGGTTTATAATAAGGTTGTGGAGATTATGGAAAAGTATTGGGGAGTTGATGAAGTTGAAGTAGTTGATGAAGCCTTATTAGCAATTCCACAAACTTTTTCATTTAATTAATATTCTTTTTTGGTAAGAAAGTTTTGAATAAATGATAGATTATGAAGTATTTTTATGTTGATAATAATAATAAATATATAAGTTTAAGTGATGATTTTATAATTTTTTTCATAAAAATACACCAAATTCTTAATAAAATTCCTATCAAAAGTACAAAAATATCCTAACACCCAAAATCATAATTTTCTCCAACAACCAAAAAGTAATCATCTATTACCAACATCCTCTATTTTTTCTTTAAATAATTCCATATTCCTTTAAGTATTTTCATATAATTTCTCATCATCAAAAGCTCCTAATTTATTTCCCACCTGGCAAATTTCTTTCAACAACCACTCCAACATTCCTTAATCCAAACAGAAACTTATAATTCTTATTATCCTAAATAAAATAGCATAGATTCTCATATAATAATTTAAATGGAGCATCAGAGGCAAAAATTTTACTATAAGCTTTGTGTGCAGAACAAAGAGCGTATATTCTGTTATATGCAACGAAGCATGGAATTTGTTATTGGTCAGTCTATTTCCCAAGATATATCCTCACCATCTCCTTACTTGTATGTATACAAAACACCTGAGTTAGCAGTATCAAGTGAAATAGCATATACAAGCAAAGATCTTATAGGAAAACTTAGTACGAAGACTATTATTAAGCTTATGTGCTGGGGACCTTGCATTGAAACTCCTCGCAAACTTGCTTTTTCTAATATGTGTGTTGTTGAAAACGTGGGATTTCAGAAACAGGAAAAACCTTCTGTTAGGGCAACTTCGAAATTGAGGAACACGAAACAAGGAAGTAATAGAAGAGAAGTGTCACCAAGAGGAGTCAAAGGCCCTAGGGAAACTTCGCCTGCGAGGATTTATAATAGTGTTGTTGCAAGAAAAAGATCCCCGGTTGCGCAAAATTACTTCAGTAGTGCACGGACGAAAGGAAGAGTTCATGAACTTCTTCAAAAAATGAAAGAAGAAACAGATCGTTTGGATCAAGAAGTTAGAGATATTGAGAACTGGAATAAGTTCCTTTATCTTGAAGACTTAGAAACGATAAATTCTTCTGATACCAATTCGGAAGTGGGCCAAAAACAAGTTTTTTGAATGTTAAGTAACCCTTACATATAAATATGATTGATGTTTTTTATTATTTATGTTATTTTTGTGATTGATTTGGTTTGGTATTGTTATGATGTGATATTTAAGGTAATGAAAAGTATAAGAAATAACTTGATACTAGATGTTAAATATATTGATGCTAATCTTCAATTTATTGTATAATCCTAGGGCTAATTTTCTTGAATTTTTATAAACTTAATAAAACACAAATAGTCTATGAATGAAGATTTGAAAATAAATTCACTGAAAAAACTTCTTAAAAAATATCCTTTTCATAATCTTTCTTAAAAACTTACACAAAAAAATTTAAAAGTTGTTAAAGTCCATAAAAAGATCGAATATAAATTATTAGATAGTTTTATGCTTTACGTTAATTCAAGCATACAAGATATCCATTTACCCTTATCATTCAGCATTGAGGAAGAAACAATATCACTTCTTTTACCAAACCAAAACTTAAAAAAAATAAGTTTTCATCATATTTTATTAGAATCAGAAAGCGGCGAAATAGATTTAAGTGGATTTCATTTACTAGCCAATATAAATCCTTGTAATCTTAACCCTTCCTGACATATGTCTTGATCCAAATTCTGAGTTTTACCTATTATAAAATCCTTTGATTACTCCAACAAAATACAAGATAACTCTAAATATTTCCCTTAAATAGTCCCTTACTTAATTTTTTTCCATCCTCATCCCTTTAGATTTTTAATAAAATTAACCCAATATATTAATTCAAACTCTCTTAATCTTTTCAACATTTCATAAAATTTCAATCTGATTACAAAATCTATTTATTTTTCTCCAAAGTTGATTTTCCTATGAAAATTAAACATATAAATGGAAAGAATCGATTATTATACTCTCCTCAGAAAATTCTCAAGAAACATTCTTTTCACGATCTTCGACTTTTTACCAACTGAAACAGTCTTTATTAATCTTAGGCTGATCAACATGCACTTTTATGAGAAAGTCAAAGAATATCAAAAAATCGCCAGAACTGTTGAACTTAAATACATGAACTACCCTCTCTCCCCTGTCTTTCCATATATTGAAAACTTGGTTTTTCACATGGAAAACACTTATAAACAAGTTGTAATTTCGCTTCCTGACACTTTAGTTAACCTTAAATTTTTAGGTAACTGTCCTCCAAATCTTAAAATCGAAAGTATTCCAAGTCATTTACAATCTTTTAAACATTCTAGTTATGAAATTCAAGATCATCAATTCAATAATATTTATATTAACAGCTTAAAGTCAAGAACATTAAAAATCTTAAAAGTATATAAGAGCTCAGATGTCGAAGTTTTAACTTATCTTGAGTCTAATAATTTGTCACAACTAGAAGTAATTTATTTACCAATTGAATGCAATTTAGATGATGCTACGATATTTTTACTTTTATCTAATGAAAATTTGAAGAAAATAAGTTTTGGTCATCCCTTAACAGAAAGATCTAATTGTGTTATGAATGGGGTATATTTACTTAGTCAGATTAAGTCATTGAGAAATTTAACATTACCAGGCTGTTGTCTAAGTCCAGAGGTTGAACTTGGTAAATTAATAAAGGTATTGCCAAATCTACAAGTGCTTAAGTTTTGTATGGATACTGTAAAATGCAATGTCGATAATCATATCAAATTACTAAACAGTTTATCAGGAATAACAACCCTAAAAAAAATTTGCACAAGTGTTTTTTTCACTTGCAGATCTCAGAATTTCATGCATTTTTTCAGGACTTTCCTTAATACATTTCCTTCTCTTGAAATACTTAAAATATATGTTGATGGTATTTCAATAATTCGCTATACAAGTGAAGTTATAAGAATATGCAGAAGACATCCATTATTATACAAATTCAATGGATTCCCTATAAAATTACTTGAAGATTCAAAAGCAACTAGTATAACTTTATATGAAGATTTACTAAAATCAAACTCAGGAAATCCTGATCATGATGATTTGACTATGGAAATCTTTTATAATTTCAATTTTTCATTGGAAAATTTAAGAGAACTAAGAATCAAACCTATAAGAAGTGTGGCAATTTTAATATATATTGAAAAAATTATAGAAAAAATTAGAAAAATAGGGTATTTTACAGATATGCAACAATATTTTAAGATACCAAAATGGGCTTTTACTGCTGTGTTAATGTTTATTAGAGAGAGACCTGAATTTAAGACTTTGAAAATAGAATCAATTCCTAATAATAAAATGTTTTTGAATATATTAGAAGATTGTATTTATTTAGAAGAATATGATGGACCTTATTCAGTTGATCTTTTACAGAAAGTAAATTTTAAAAGCATTACAATTGATATGAATGACAAAACTTTGGATAGCATTGATGTTTTGAAGTTGTTAGAAAATCAGTATATTGAAAAATTTACTTTAAGAAAAGTTCATATTGAAAACCTTTTGGGCATTCAAAATTTTTCCTTATTGCCCAGTTTGAAAGAACTAAAGCTTTTACGAATTAAAATAAAAATAGAGTTCATCAACTCACTTATAGAAGCTTTTAAAAACAACTCTCTAACAATTTTCTGTATTGATTTAGATTTTAATTGTTATTCTGATGTATACAGTTTCATCCCTGCTTTGAAGTTTTTTTATATAATAAAATTTTAATTTTTTTATTTATAGGGTTAGGG
>MPUH01001245.1:0-20363 GCA_001970955.1 Stentor coeruleus
CTGTAGATCTATAATAGGGTATTATGTTCAAACTAAAAAAACAAAAAACATGGTGAAATTTGTCGATGAGTGCATCAAAAAATAGTATGAAAATATTAAGGATAAAAATTGTTGTTAGTTTTAATCCCAAATCTTTAATTCTCAAAATAATCATATTACTTAAAACAATCTCTTATCAAAATCTTCAATACTATTAAAGCCTGAAAAGCATCTCCAACTCTTCCCCAACATAAAAAATCACATAATCATCCTTCTAAATCCGATTATTATTACATATACTAATTACCATTTTCTCTTTAATCCTAAAACCATAATAAAATGATGATGGCAGGAGTTGATGAAAAACCCTTAATGACAACATCCCCTGTATTTGGAGCTTCAACAATATCAAAGCAGGCATTTGTCTTCCCAACAATCTCAAATGATTTTGAAAACCCTGATTTTTTCCTAACTTCCCGGCCAATGGCTGAAGAATTACAAGAAGTAATATATTATCTCTCCGAGTTCAAAGCATCAAAAATCGTCACACCATTCAAAGGTACAAGTATTGCCCTAAGTAAAGATAAAACCCGTTTCTTTTTCGGTAGCCGCGAAGGGCGTATTGGAGTAGCCAAAATCGATACCAAAGAAACCATATTAGAAATTGATTTAAAAGAAGGGACAATATGGACAATAGCTTTATGTGATAATGATCGTACTTTATTTTCAGGAGGATGTGGAGGGATTATAAGAAGATTATCAACATCTGATATGAGTGAAATATCAAGATTAATTGGACATGAAGATGAAGTCAATGTAATTTTTATAAGTAATGATGAGAAAAAACTATTTTCTGCAAGTGATGATGGACAAGTTATAATGTGGGATATAACCGAAATGTCTCCTAAGCCAAATGTTATAATAAAACATAATAGTAGAATTGTCGGTTTAGACTTAAGTGTTGATAACAAGTATATAGTATCAGGTAGTGCAGATGCTACAGCAAGTGTTTATGATTTAATTGAACAGAAAGAGATTATAAGAATTTCAAATGAATCATATAGAGAGTATTGGAGTGTGAAAATCACCCCAAAAAACACTTGGCTTGTACTTGCAGATGGGGCTGGAATGCTATATTTATATAAATTTGGTACTTGGGAATTGAGTAAATCTATAAAAATACATACGAGGGTTGTTAGAGCTATAACAGCTACAAGTGATGATAAATATATTATTACTGGTGGGTATGATAATGATATTAAACTTTGGGAACTTGGCAGTGATAATGATCCAATAACTTTTGAAGGACATACTGATTTTGTTAAATTTTTACTTTTAAGTGATGATAGTAAAATTATATACTCAATGTCTGATGATTGTAGCATCCAAATGTGGAAAATTCCCCCTTGTAAAAACTCCAGCATATTGTCTAGTCAAAAAATTGACCCAACAAAAATCTATGTTGGTTGTCAAAACAGGCAAAGTATGTATACTTTTTCAAATAATAAACTTGGGAAATTTTCTTTTAATAATAAATTCAGCTTGGAATACAAAGATTTAACCCTTACTGAATCTGTTATTGGGATATTAAACCCTATAAAAGATGAGTTTGTATTTATAGAAGTCAAAAATATTTATCATTATAACTACTTTTATAAAAGTTCTTCATTAAAAACTAATGATTTCTCAGTTACTTTTATCAACCCTTTAACATGTGAAACTATAAGGTCAGAGATTATTGCTCTATACCAAGTTTGTTCTGCTATCATTTCACATGATGGGAAGTTTTTAATTATAGGTGAAGATCATCGTTGCACTATATTTTTTTATGATACTTTAATCAAATATCATTCTTTCTTATCACATAAAGGGGAAATCAATAGACTAGCCTTGTCTTTAAATGGAGTTTATCTTTTTGCTTCAGATGAACAAAATATTGTTAAATGCTTAAATATTGTTAATAGGACTGAAGTTAAAGGTATAAAAGATATTGATGCTGGGAGTATAAAGAAAATGGTCGTTTCTAGGGATAATGAGTTTTTGATTGTTTTACATACTTCAGGGATTGCTAATGTGTGGTCAATAGCTAGAATGATTAAAATAAACACACTTAACCTTGAAGGAGTTTTGGATATTATATATGTAAAAAATGCTGATTATATGTTCTGTCTTTATGAAACATTGATAAAAGCGATTCACTTCCCTACATTTATAACATCTTTTGAAATTGTTTTAAGATGTAAAAGTGTGGAATTTGAGTTTTCTAATGATTTCAAAGAGATTTATGTGTTAGATGAAAAAGGGTTGATGGTTTGGGTTAATCCTTTGACTGCAGATAGATTTTATACTTATGGTGGATTATCTCCAGTGAATAAATTTTATCAGTATCTTGGGAAATTAGCTGTAAGTAAAGAAGATATATACGACCCTGCTTATAATAACTGCATATTAGAGCCATTCCATATCAACATGATGCATCTTTACGCATATCTCAACAAAAACTCAAGCCTAGCTCAATGTATTCAAGACAATTGCCCATTTATTATATCAAAATCCAACTATACCGCATTAGACATATGTTTACAATCAAACAATGAAATAGGTATAAACATTTTATATTCAAGAATCAAACAAGAAACCATAAAAAACCCAATGTTCCTAAGTGTTCTTCAAAATTCTATAACACGTATATGCAAAAGTCTTTCAGAAAAAGCTTATAAGTTTTTAGATCTCGCTTTAAGTCCATCAATAGATTCAACACTTGGCAGATACAGACATTCTAATGTTCCATTACCTCTTTTCTTATATTCCTCAACACTTTTTTGTGATAAAACTATATTTTCTGACTTAAGCATTGTATCTACAGAAGGTGAAACCTTACAATTTTTCCAAACTTACTTCAAACTTAATATGAACCCAGGGGCTAATGAAAGTTTAGATTTAATCAAAGTTCTTATCTCAACTGAAAACGAAACAATTTTCTTATCAAAATTCGTAAAAATAGTCCTTGAAGAAAAGTGGAAAAAAATCCGAAGTGTTCTTTATATACAAGCTTTATTATATTTACTATATTTAATAGTCATATCTTGTTATTCCACATTTGAAGGTGTATTTTTATTGATTTTTAGCTTTGTTTTAAATGTGATTTTGATATTATATGAGCTTAAGCAAGCTATATCTTCAGGTAGTGATTATTTTTCAGATCCTTGGAACTATCTTGATCTTATCCGCCTAATATTTGCTACTTTGATGTTTATTACCGATATTATTGTAGGAACTGTTTATAGTGAATTTATTATCGCTATTGTTCTATTAGTCTCTTGGATGAGAGGAATAGCATATTTTAGAGTTATTAAAGCTACAAGATATTATATAAATCTTATATATGAGGTAATCTTAGATATTATCCCTTTTCTTATGATTGTCCTTTATTCAACTTTAGCTTTTAGTTTTATTTTTGAAAGAGTTTTTAGAGACCCAACTAAAGAACCTTTTAGTTATTTTTTTTATTTGTCTATGTCTTGGGAACTTAACCTTGGTTCTTTTAGTTCTGATGAATATAGTACGCTTATGTATTTTGCTTTTGTTTTACATGCTATTTTAAACCCTATTCTTATGCTTAATTTACTTATTTCAGTTATGTCGAATACTTTTGAAAGAGTTAATAGTCAAGTTGAAGTTGCTGATAGTAAAGAATTAGCAAAAATGATTTTAGAAGCTGAACTTGTGTATGCGTGGAATAGGGATAATATAGAAAAAGAATATTTATATATGATTAAAGGGGTGGAAATTGAGGAAATACAAGATAGTACTTTAGCTCAAGTTAGGAATATAAAAAGAAAAGTTGCTGATATAGGGAGGAATCAGAGTGTTATGGTTGAGAATATTAATAAACTGACTATGAATGTTAATGAATTAAAGATGTGTAATAGTAAGAATTTAGAGGAACAACAGAGACTTTTGGAAAACCAGAGGAATATGGAGAGTATAGTTCAAGAAATATTTACGAATGTTAAGTCTAGACAAGTAGAATAGGATAGTTTAAGTTGATATTGATTTAGGCTAATATGAATAGTTTTTAGTTTGGAAGTATTTATATTAAGATATTGAAATTATTATTAGGATTATGCTCAGATGTTTGTTTTTATGTAAACTTTTTATGTTATTGGAAAAAAATTGAATTTTATATTAGAGGAAATTAGAAGTTATTTTTGTATAGTTAAGTTTTGGTTGGAAAAAATGTGTGGAAATGAATTTTTATAAATATAGGGAGGAGTTTTAGTTGGAAAATGATCAGTGTGATTTGGGCTGATATTTAGTTTAAAAGTTTTGAAAATTTTAATTTAGATAACCTATTCTAATAAAAACTATTAAATAATATTATACACTGAGTAAAAGATTTGATTTATTTAATCTTATAATAAACTATAATCAAATTGAATGCATTGTGAAAAATTACACAAAAGTAATTTTTAAAAATATAAATTGATGAAACTTCAGCAGAAATGTTTGGTTTCGGGATAATTTCAACAAGTAAGCATTACTACATAATTTACTATCAAAAAAACAAAAATTCGCATCAAAGTAACTATAAAATAAATAATAATTATCGTTTCTGACGAAAAATTAATTCAAAATTCTTAAATACTTTCATATTTAACATGGAAAATTTAGTAAGTCCCAAGATAACTCATCTAATAAAAACTAAAAATCCTAGCATACTATTATCAAAAACTTAATAAAAACAAATTATTATTTATTATAAAACCCAATACTATTTATCTCTTAAAATCTAATAATTTATCTTAAGTTTTCTTATTTTATTCAATTGAAATTTATATTTCTCTAACAATTACAATAAAAATAGTATAAACCAATATCTAATCTTTAACATATCAGCCATTCTATTTCTAATTCTCTGGTAATCTCTTAAAACTTATATACTAACATATCAGCCATTGTATTTCTAATTCTCTGATAATCTCTTAAAACTTATAAACTCCCATATGAAAAAATTTAAATAGCGCTCAATAATCTTATAATGGAAGACCCAGAGGTCGCAAAACTTTTTCAAGACCATAACTTTGATCAACTAAACTGCAATACCATCCTTTATTCTCCTAGTGGAAACAGAGTCTCCCCTTTAACTGAGCAAATAATGGAGCTAAGTAGTAATAAAACAGGTGATGTGACATTACAAGAAGAAATGGAAAAATTGTCAAAATATTTAACTGAGTTTAAGCAAGATAAAATTGCCACACCTTTTGGTGGGATTTGGATGGTCCTTTCAAAAGACAGCTCAAGATTTTATTTCTCAAGCCACCAAGGAAATATAAGTATCGCAAGAATTGATACAAAGAGAACTTATTTAAATGTTGATTTAAATGAAGGAAAAATTTGGACCATCGCCCTATGTAGTAATGATAAATTTTTGTTTTCAGGTGGACAGGGAGGTGAGATTAAGAAGTTTTTAACAAAAAATATGACTAAAGTTGATACTTATAAAGGTCATGCTAGTGAGGTTAATGCTATACATATAAGCTCTGATGGAGAAACTATGTATTCAGCAGGTGATGATAGAACTGTGCGTAAATGGGATATCAAAACATCAACTTCTACATCAGAAATCCTCTATGAACACGATAAGCCTATATTTCATATTGATTTAAGTTATGATGATAATTATATCGCATCTGCAAGTGATGATCAGAAAATAAAAGTCTACAGCGTTTTAGAGAAAAAAGTTATGAAAACAATCGAAGACCCAGACATGAAAGAAAATTGGTGTGTAAAAATTACTGCTAAAAACAGTTACATCGTTTTTGGTAATGAAAACTCAAAAATCTACCTTTATAAATTCGGCACTTGGGAAAAGCTTAAAGTTTTTATAGGGCATACAAGTCGAGTGCGGTCAATAACCTCAACATTTGATGAAAGGTTTATAATAAGCGGTGGAAATGATAAAAATATTTTTATATGGGACGTGCTTTTTAATCGTAAAGGACTTAAACTTGAAGGTCATGCTGGATGGGTTAGAACTGTTATTGTAAGCAGAGATAATAATTTCCTTTATTCATTATCTGATGATGGAACAATAAGACTTTGGAGAATACCAAGATTTGACTATTATTCTATTATGTATGAGCCTGGATCTTATAACAGGAAATCATTGACAGATCGTAGTGATAAAAAGAAAACTAAATTACCTTATGGAGAAGTAGGGTCTAAGATTTTTACTGGTTTTAAACACCCAGAAAATCTTTATTTAGTAAACTCCAATATGATGGGGAAAATTGATAAGATAGGAAATACACCTTTTGTAGAATTAAGTGAAACGAATAATATTTTCTATATTTTTGATAGACAAACTGATGCACTTTGTATAATCAGTGGGGAAAATTTGATAGGATATGATTATAATACTGAAGATGTTATGCCTTTTACATTTAGTTTTTATGATGCTGATAATTTTACACTTATAAACACCCTACAAGTTCAAGCTCGTGGTATTTTTTCAGTAATGTATAGCTATGATAGTCAATATATTATTATTGGTGAAGATAAAAAATGCCGAATTTTAAATGCTAAGGATTTGTCTGATTATTGTGTTTTTGAAAGCCATGAAGAACATGTAACACAATTATGTCTATCTCTTAGTGGTCTTTTTGTTTTTTCAGCTGATGATTCTGGACTTATAAACTGTTACAACTTTCAAAGTAAAACTTATATAAAAAGTATTATTGATATTGATTCAGGAATAGTGTCTAAAATGGTTGTTTCTTATGATGAAGACTATCTTATTGTCCTTCATAAAAGTGGAAAACTTAATGTCTGGGCTACACCTAAATGGATTATTGTTAGGACAATCAATGGTTTTTATTTCAGTGATTTTCAGTTTTGTGGAGAAAATGATATCCTTATGTGTTTGAATGAAAATAAGTTTTACGGTTTTGCAATACCATCATTTTCTTGTGAATTTGAAATTACTTTGGATAGCCCAGCTAAGAGTTTTGCTATAAGCCAAAATTTAGAAGATATATACTTTTATCAAGAAAATGGGATTTATGTATATCAAAATCCTTATGAAGCTAATACCTTGTGTGCATTTGGAGATATTAATCATATTAATAAATACTATCAATATCTAAGTCAGATTGTTTCAAACAAAGAAGTTGTATATGAAAAAGCATTTAATACATGGATTATTGAACCATTTCATATCAATGTTTTACATTTCTTTTGTTACTGTAATAAAACAGATCTTATTGAAAAAGCTATGGATGATGATATTGGTTTTTTAGTATCAAAATCAGGCTATTCTCCTTTAGACATATGTTTATACATGAATAATAAAGATGTTATTAGTATGTTGTACTCAAAGTTTAAAATAAAAGTTCAAAGCAATCCTTATTTAACAATATTTCTTGAAAACTCAATAAACAGTATTTGTATGCATGAGTACAGCAAAGCTTCAAAATTTTTAGATCTTATTCTTAAAGAAAGTATTGATACTTCACTTACTAGATTTATTGATTCAAAAGTTAAACTTCCAATTGTCATTCTTTCTCCTTATATCTTTTGCAATCAGGAATCCTTTGGGAAAACAGACTCAAAAGAAGAACAATCAGTTGAGTTTCTTCAAACTTATATGAAAATAAATATGGTTCCTGGCTCAAATGAAAGCTTAGAATTTATCAGATCTTTAATGTTTACAAGTTATGGATATGTTTTTTATTCAGAAATTATTCAAATCATTCTTGAACAAAAATGGCTTCAAGTGCGAAGAGTTCTTTATTTTCAAGCTATAGCTTATGTTTGTTATTTAATCCTCTTATCAGCTTATTGTCGACATGAAAACCTTGCTATTTTAATTGTCTGTTTTATTCTCAATATTTTACTACTTTTATATGAATTCTATCAAATGTCTCTTTTACCTTATGATTACTTTACAGACAAATGGAATATTTTCGATATAGTAAATTTGTTATTAATGATTACTATGTTTTTTATAAGTATTTATAACCCAGGTGATGGTGCTGATTTCTTAGTGGCTTTAGTTATTTTTTTTGCTTGGATAAGAGGAGTTTCTTATTTTAGAGTCATAAAAGGCACAAGATATTATATAAACTTGCTTTATCAGACAATTATTGATGTCATTCCATTTTTTACCATATTTTTGTATACAACCATAGCCTTCAGTTTGATTTTTAGCAGACTTGGGCATTTAGAAGATAGTTATTACAGTGTTTTAACTTTGACATGGGAAATGAATGTAGGAGGATTTGATTCATCCAATTTTAGCGAACTTTATTATTTAGCTTTTTTTATATACATGTTATTAAACCCTATTACTATGTTGAATTTATTGATTGCTATTATGAATGATACATTTAGTAAGATTAATGATGGGCTTGTTGTTGCTGATAGTATGGAGCTAGCTCAGATTATTTTTGAAGGTGAGTTTGCTTATTTTAAAAATAGAAATCGGACTGATAAAGTTTATATACATATATGTAAAGCAAGGCAAAATAGTAGTGAGGATGGAGAGACTATAGCTTATCTTAAAAGATTGAAAAGGTGTCTTTGTGAAAAAATCGAAAGGACAGATGCAAGGATTGAAAACCTTGAAAAATCTATGATTGATTTGTCTGATAAAATTTCAGAGTTTATTAAGAGGTAATAATAGACTAAAGATAAGAAAATAGTTTAAGTTTTATAGTTTATTTTAGATTTGGTCTTGATTAGTCCAGGAAATGATAATAAAAAATATTTTTAGAATGCNTGAAAAGGTGTCTTTGTGAAAAAATCGAAAGGACAGATGCAAGGATTGAAAACCTTGAAAAATCCATGATTGATTTATCTGATAAAATTTCAGAGTTTATTAAGAGGTAATAATAGACTTAAGATAAGAAAATAGTTTAAGTTTTATAGTTTATTTTAGATTTGGTCTTGATTAGTCCAGGAAATGATAATAAAAAATATTTTTAGAATGTAAATTATATTATAATCAATTCAAATCCTCATATTCCAAAACACATTATTTTATTCATTTTTTTCCGTTAAAATTTAGATGCTGACCTTTCTCCTAACTATAGCTTTAACTTCAGCTAATCTTCGAGGAAACTTTGAAGACTTAGACCTAGGTGATATGCTTACCCAAAGCTTCTTCATTCAAACAACTTCAAAAGACTTAAACTCAGATATAAAATCTCTTATTTCACAATTATTATCTGAAGAAAAAACATATATTTCTGATTTCACAAACCAATGCGAAGAATTCATAGAAAAATATGCTAAAGAAGGAGTTATGTTACAAGAAATAATCGGGGAAAATGAAAAACAACTTGAAATGCTTGACAACACTGAAGATTTGCAAGGAAAACTTGATGAAATAAATGAAAAAATCAGCCAATTTACTGAGAAAATCACAGAAATCGATCAAAATAATATAGAAGAACAAGTTAATAAGAGCCAACAACTTGATGAGAATCAGCAAAAATTACATGAAATTCAAAATGCTATTGATTACTTAGAAAAACTTGTTGGGGCTGATTCAGACCATTTTTTGAGGTCTTAGAGCATATTGTTTCAATAAAAAAATCACTTGAATCTGGACAAAGTTCTAGTAAAAACGAACTGAATACAGAAAAGCCTCTTTTATCTAATGTTTTAAATGATTTATATACCGAAAAGTGGCAAATTGAAAAAGCCATTGAAGTTATTAAATCTGAAAGGGTTCAAGTTGAAAATTACTTAAATCTACTTAGACCACAATTAGATGCTGCAAACAATCTTATTAATGCAAAGAAAATCCAATGCGAAAAATCTCATAAAATTATTGAAGTTGTGAAAGATATTGAAAAACAAATTTGATAAATAGAGTAAAAGTTTCTAATAAAAAATACAATTTTTATATCAAACTTCTGTTATAGTTTATCTTTTTATATCATATAATAAGTATTATTAGAATAAGTTATATGAAGTAACTAAGTGATTATATAAAAATGCCATACAAGAAAAAAGTAAGCTATCTTATGGAAGCTAGAGCTAACAACAATCAAGCTCTTGGAAACTTGTAAAGAATATTTAGTCGTATTTGGCTTGCTATTACTGCAGGGATTGTATCGGGAGTGCTAGGTTTTGATGGATTATTAGGATTTTTAGTCTTTGTGGTATATGCAATGATTGGGACTCTTATTTATATTTTCAAACTTGGAGGAGGCCTTTCTCTTTATTACACTGGCTATGGCGAAGTGATTTCTTCTTGGAAAAACGGAATGATGGAATACATTTTGACTTGGATGTAAAGTATATGTAGCATGTTTTACAATATGATATATGTGCTCTCTTAACTTAGGCTAATAGTTTAACTCTTTTGGTATTTATGTTTGAAATTATGTAAAATATTTTATTTTTGTTGTAATAAAGTATAAAATAAAAGCTTTTTGTGTTGATTTTTGGTAGATGCAGGTTTACTTTGCAAAAAATATAATTAAAAATATGACTATATGAAATTTACTTTATATATTGAAGACTAGCCTATGCTAAATATTTATATTTTACTATTTGCAAATCTTTGGCATATAAACTTAATACTAGTAGTATTTCTTATTCCGAAAGAAAATAATGCCACAGATATATTTAAATTTAGCAAAATGGTTTAGCACTTTTAGTATATAATCAATTTATCTCAACACAATTCCTTAAAACTTCAAATAATTAAGCATATAAATCAGTTTGTATTCTATCGTTGTGATGATAAAAAAATACTTAAAAATCTACAACAAATCTAACCCAATCTTCACAAACTAAACATCAAAAATAAAACTTCTAAAAAAATACCAAATAATTATCTACAAACACATATAATAATTTCACCTAGCAAATCAAAGCCCCAACTATTTTCCCAAAAAAAAACTATTATATATATTAAAACAAAAGAAAAAAAAATATTCCCTAAAAACCTAATAACAAACAGTCTTCCTTCAATTATAAGCTTAAAAGGTATACTGATTAATCAGTTTATTATAGTAAATCAGCTTCGCTCATCGTAGTTTCGATTTCAAATTCACTGTTTTCNAATCAGTTTATTATAGTAAATCAGCTTCGCTCATCGTAGTTTCGATTTCAAATTCACTGTTTTCAGCATTAATTTGCTCTTGGGTGTTGATTTTATTTATCAAAGATTGTCTAATATGCTGAAGGAATTCAGGAGGTTCAGGGATTACATTAGCAACATTATGAGTTTTATAATGAACAGTTAAGTTGTTAGATTGAGTAAAAGCTTTCTCACAACCTGGATACTTACATTTGAATGGTTTTAATCCAAGATGTATTCTTATATGAACTTTGAGGTTATATGTCAAAGAAAACTTCTTCCCACAATATCTACAATCGAAATTCTTAGTTTTCGTATGAGTTAGTTCATGACGGGATAGCTTTGACTTGTATTTGAAGGTTTTACCACAAACAAAACATTTGAGATTTTTACTGATTCTGTCGATTTTCCGAATGAATCCATTATTTATACTAATTATTAGTCATCATACTAAAAAATTCTTGTAAATCAATAACCCCATCACCATTTGTATCACATTCTCTAATAAGCGCTTCCCAATCAGTATCTTGACTAATAACACTTCTAGAAAGTGCATCTCTTAATTCATGTACTTCAATAAACCCATTATTATCCAAGTCAATCGATTTAAAAACAGCTTCCATTCTACTTTGAGTTATAAGTTTATGTTGACCTAAAGCGGCAATAACAAACTCATTAAAACTTAAATCACCTGATCTATCCAAATCACATTCATTGACTATTCTATCAATTTCTTTGTCTATACTTTTAAATCTTTTGCCAAAAAGTTTAAGCATTCCTCTTTTAAGTTCAACCCGTGAAATCATCCCATTTTTGTCTAGATCAAGGAAATTAAATAGTTTTAACAGCTCTTCACGTTCTTCTCCTACTATGAAATGCGATGAAATATATCGGAGAAAAGTTTTTTTGAGTTTCTGACTTGATTTAAATTGAGATAAATTTGCGATATATTCAGCAGATTCTTCTCTAGTTGGTGTTTGAGGTATGCTTACAGATAACCATGGATGTTTTAAAGCATCATTTATTGAAATCCTATCTCTAGGGTCACTGACAAGAAGTTTTCTTATAAGATCTTTAGCTTTTTCGCTTATCCCACTCCAACATTTTGAAGAAAAATTGTATTCACTTCTTTGTATGCTATTGAAAATCTCATGCTTTGCTTTTCCAGTAAATGGAGGATTTCCACAAAGTATTATATATAATAAAACCCCTGCACTCCATAAATCACATGTTTCTGTGTATTCTCCAGCTAAAATTTCAGGAGCTATATAATAAGGTGAACCAACTTTTACCCTTAAAGTTGTGTTTGGGTGAATTAATTGAGAATAATAAAAACCTACAAGTTTAAGGTTGAAATTAGAATTATCAGAAACAAATACTAAGTTTTCAAGTTTTAAGTCGCAGAATGCTATTTTTAAAGAGTGTAAATATCTTAAAGCAGAAAAAAGCTGCCGCATATATCCTGCACAGTTAGCTTCTGTATGCAATCCTTGTGAAAGAAGTATCTTATAAAGACTTCCTCCAGAAAATCTTTGCATGATAATATATATATTTTTTGAATCTTGGAAATACTCACACATAGATCCAAGGTTAGGGTGATCGATTTTTAAAAGTACTTCTATTTCTGATAATAGTCTGTTTTCACAAATTGCAAAGCGTTTACAAAATTTGGAAATAACCCTTATAACCCTTTTATCTCCAGTAGTCAGATGTTTAGCTTTAAACAAATATCGATATTTAGATGTGCTTAAGTTAGAACCCAATTTATAGTTTGTCTTAACATAATCATCTGGCTTTTGAGGAAGGTCAGCACTATTAATAGTTTTCATCATTATCATCATACTAAAAATCAAATTAAGCTATCTAATTTTTAAGCATAAGTGTTATAAATTCTTTCAAATCTATAACCCCATCACCATTAAGATCGCATTGTCTAATCAATTCCTCCCATTCAACAGATTCATTTTTTGTAAAGTAAGTAAGCGCTTCTCTAATTTCATCGATTTCAATTTTCCCATTAGAATTTTTGTCGATTGAGTTGAAAACAGCTTGCATTCTAGCTTTTGCCATAAGTTTTTGCTTGCCCATTGCTGCAGCGACAAATTCATTATAGCATATTTCCCCTGATTTATCAAGATCTATTTCTTCTATAATACGATCGATTTCTGAGTCTAGTTTTTTTATCCGAGTCCCAAAAAGCCGATAAAATCCATCTTTAAGCTCAGAACGTGAAATTATGCCGTTTTTGTCTGTGTCAAAATAATTGAATAGTTCAAAAAGATCATCACGTTCTTCGTTTGTTAAGAAAAAAGTTGAAATGTATTTTAGGAAAACTTTTTTGATTTCAAGTTGTGATTGAAATGAAGCGAGGTTTACAAGATATTGGGCTGAATCTTCACGTGATGGAGATTTTATGATTACTGACGATAACCAAGGATGCTTTATAACATCTTTAATCGGCATTCTATCATCCGGATTGACTCTCAAAAGTTGGTTAATCAAATCTTTAGCCATATCACTAACACCATTCCAAACATTACCTGAAAACTCAAAATTTCCTCTCAAAATGCTTTCATTGATTTTCCTTTCAGTCTTACCTGTAAAAGGACTATTTCCACAAAGTAAAACATATAAAAGCACTCCAGCACTCCATAAATCGCATTTTTCAGTATAATTCCCATTTATTACTTCAGGGGCTAAGTAATAAGGAGATCCAACTTTTTCAGTCAAAATTTCTCCAGGTTGCAAAATCCGAGCAAGATGAAAATTAACTAATCTCAATTCAGAAGAATTACTCGAATTAGAAAACATTAGATTCTCTAATTTAATATCCCTAAAAGTGATTTTTTTCTTATGTAAATATCTCAATACAGAAAATACTTGTTGCATATAAATAGCACAATTTTGTTCTGAATGGAGACCATCTTTTAATAATCGATTGTACATGCTAATCCCAGATACTTTTTGTATAATCAAATAGATATGAGTAGTGTCATGGAAGAACTCATTTATGCCTACGATATTTTGATGATCTAAAGCTAAATGAATTGATATTTCTGATCTGATTCGGTGCTCGTAAATACGATAATCTCTTGAAGATTTCGTCACAATTCTTGCAACTCTTTTTTCACCTGTTTCCAAGTGAGTAACTTTGCAAATCCCAGAGCGGGGATTTGAGCTTAGGCTACTACCAAGTTTGTACTGACTACGAAAATAAGTATCAGGTCGGATTGGAATATCTGATAATGATATTAGAGAAATCATTTATATCATAAAAATTACCAATCAAAAAATAATCTTTTTTTAGACAATTATCGTGAAGTTTATTGTAAGGAAAAGTTTATTAAAAAATGTAATCTTTTAAAATTTTAAGGATATTATAAAAGTGAATGATTTTATTTTTTCTCAACTTAATATTGCAGTAATAATAATCGAAGAAAATTTATCCAGAGATCATTTTTGTTGTTTTTTTTTCTATTTAAATTAGAAAATATGCTAAGTGATATTTTTTTTTCCTGTTTCGTGGAAGTGTATAGGACTTTTATTTATCCATAAACCTTCAATGGTATTAATATGCAATTGGGTTCTTAAAAAAATCACTGTGATTCACTGTTTTATGAGAATAATTAAACTCTTCTTCATTTTTTGTCTTGATTAATTATGTGAAAGGTTTTTGTAAATGATTGATTCGGGCTTCATGTAGTATTTATGATATTTAACAATTTTTCTCTTGATCGATTTTCAAGTTTAAGCATAAAAACATTTTATTTTCTGTGCATCAAAAGTTAAATTCTTTTTTTTGGTAGCTCATTTTTTACTAACAGTGAAAGTATATCATTTGAGTTTACATTAAATCAAATACTTGGAGATATTCTATAAAAGAAAGTCTTGATTGTAGATGACCAGGGATATCATAAAGTATTCATAATTTTTTAATTAAATATCACAGTAGTATTGATTAATTCTGTTTTATAGTTTATACAATTTTATAAACTTTAAGAATTTAAGTTTAGTAATCTAAATAAAGGTTTTCCTCTTTGAAGTTGAGATAAAGTAGACTTGAATGAATTGATTATTTTCTCTCCTGCATCTGTGCTTTTAATAACATCACCAAGATTTCTATTACTTTCAAAAGGATCTTGTATTGATATCTTAAAATCACTATTTCTATGTAATTTAGGTACATAATTTTTGGACTTAATATCAACAGTGTTTGCATTCCAATCAAACAAAGAATAAAATTCTAAAAAGCCCATAAAAATATTCCCTTCTGAACTGGTATTTTTCCTAGCATCCGCAATATAGTTTTCATAATTTGAATCAAATCCACATTCATGCCCATCAATAATATTAGATTTAGCATTCGCTTGAAGTAAAGGTAATATTGGTGGGTTTGTCCTTTGCAGATAATAAATTACTAATAAAATATAAGCATAAGCTGAAAGTGTACCAATACGTGGATTACATATATCAATTGATTTAGCCCAAACTTTAACAGCAATCCCAAGCTTGGGTACTCTCTCATCAATCATACAATAAGTCTTCAATAATTTCGTATTTTCAACAGCAACTCGATTATTTAAACATATATCTACTTCAAACTGAGGCTCAGTTGGTGTTTTAAAATTTATAACCCTAACTCTTGCTGATTCCCTAAGTTCCAAATCAATAACTTTTTCTGACCCATATCCTAACTCATTACATATTTTAGAAAAAACAATCAATTCACAAAGATCAGATACTGTAGTCTCTCCTCCACATTCTTTACTTAAAAGTTTGAAGTATTTTTTTTCTTTAAATACACTTTTCAAATCAACAATCAAACAAAGATCTATATCGCTGGTCTTCTGCCCAAACCCATTACCACTAGACCCATATTTTTCTAGTTCACAATTAGGTAGTTGTGTTTCTAATCTTATTTTTATATAACTGATAACTTTATCTTTTAATGATATTTCTTTATCTGTAGAGCAGTTTATATGATAAAGATCATCAATATCATGAGCTAATCTTCCTATTGTATCAGCAGAAGGTAAATATTTCAGATCTTCAAAGTTGATTTTTTCTATAGCAAACTTGTGTGGTTCAAGTTTTTTTTTCCTACTAAATTGTTTGCATGTTATATGGATTCTTTTTAAATGGGTTATAAGTTCTTCTTTACTTGTTATGTTGTTTTCTTCACAACATGGACAATCAGTTATAGGAAAGACAATTTTTTGACTATCATATCGTATAATAAAAACTGACTGTTTACTATCTTCGACGTATGTGATTCCTGAATCTCTTATTAAATCGTAATTCGCTGTTAGTTGGTCTTTAGAAATTCTTTGGGGCATTTTTTTACAGCCAAGGGACTCTATGAGGAATTTTACCCCAAACCCAGAGTTTAGTCTGGAAATGTCCCTTTCTGCATGGTTTTTGATTTCTTCAATACGTTTGAAAGTCTCTTGTAAGATTCTAGAATTTGAGACTGCTGTTGTGAATATATTTTTACTTATATATTCTAATGATTGTTTATACATGTCAAGATTTTCTTTGAAGGTCTGTATTAATTCAAGATCTTTTTTCGAATCACTTGTAAAACAAGGAGGAGCAGGCCATGGGATCTTTGAAATTAGTTTTGAAATGAAGTTATCACCCATTTTATTTAGTTAGTTTTGATTTTTTACTTTTTATACTGTTAAATAAAAGTTTTGAATTAGATAGAGTATAGGATGAACTAATGATAATATTTTTGTATATTGAGCTAGGAATTGATAAGTTTATACTTTTTAAGTTATTAAGAATCTTAAATCTCCATTATTATTTGACCTTACAAATTAAAAATCATATATTCTGTTTATTTGCCTTGAAAATTATCAATTTGAACGCTTTAACACCTGAATCATATCATAAGTATTATAAATATACAAAAATTGGTATCGATCAAATAATTTTAAATTTTAAAATCACATGTTATTTTAACTTTTATAAAGGGTAGAAAAGGTTTATTATTCAGCTTATGGATATGGCTGGGTTTGATATAGAGGTTTTTAATAATAATAAATTTCAAAGGAAATTAAAGGATTGAATAGAAAATAATATGTCTTAACTATGAAAGGTAACGCTCTGTTCGGATGAAAAAGGTAAAGGGGTTCCAGAAAAGAACTGAACCTGAATCTCGAAAGTGCCAATAAGACCAGGAATATCAATAAAAAATATGAACCACCTGTCAATTACTCAGTGTTTAGCAATCAGTGGGAGTAAAGATCTCTTATAAACACTCTCTAAACTGGTGATCTAATCAATCCTAGTAACTGCCAGTTATTTTAGATTTCTTTACCATTAGTTATCATCCTTAATTAAAATCAGTTTCTTCTAATAGGATTAAATAGATAAAAACATAAATTTCTAATTACTTAATAAGGTTTATTTCTCCGTACCGGGGGTTTATTTGTATTCGCAGTAATCTGATTAGTTGATTTATGTTCGTTTTGAGTATAGTGTTTCCAAATATTATCAAAAGTATGAGGAAAAGTTTTCCCAGCTTCATCAATATTCGTCCTTCTTGGAGATTCCTTATTAGCATCCATAGTCCGTGGTCTTGGTATTTGCCTAGCAGTAGGTGAGTTCTTATAATACTCTCCACTTTTCGGTGGAGTATCCCTAATCGGTGAATTTGGTATTTTCTGTATCCTCCTATCAGCAGATCCAGCTCTATCAGGTATCCCATATCCAAAATCTCCAGATCCTTTTTTCCCTTCACTTCTTATCAAATTAGTATCTTTCTTATATCCACCTTCTACATAACCACCTCTATCTGAATGCTTACGTACAGGTTCAGCATATCTTGGTGACTCTCTTCTATTCTCAGCCCTTCTAAAATTTCCTGGTGAGTCTCTAACTATTTTCCCAGCAGAATCTGCATGTCTGTATACATTTGTTGGTCTTGTAACTTTAGCTGTTACAGATTTATAATCATCGATATGTTTTTCTATTTGAGGTTTTGTTGATGGGGATTCATTTTTAGGGGAAAATCTTGTGTAATATTGATCTTTTTTTACTTGAGTTGGGGTTGATAATGGAGAAAAACGTGTTAAGGATGTTGAAGTTTTTTCATATGTTGTTGATAAGGATTTATGGATTGTTTGAGGCTCTTTATGATCAAGGGATGCACCTATTGCTGAATATCTTGTTGATGGGGAATCACGTTTTTCAAAACTTAAACTTGTTGGTTTTTGATCTTTGAGAATTAAACCTCCTTCGTATGAGTAACTGTTATGATTGTGGGTTAATGGACTGTATTTATCTTCTACTTTTTTTAGTCGTAATCTTTCTCGTTCACGTGCTTTTTCTAGTTCTCTTTCTCGTTCACGGGTTTTGATTTCTTCTCTTTCACGAGCTTTTTCTAACTCTTTTTCTTTAGATTTTTCTAGTTCTAGTTCTCGTTCACGGATTTTAGCTTCTTCTCTTTCACGAAGTTTTTGCAGTTCTTTTTCTTTTGCTTTTTGGAACTCTCTTTCTCGTTCACGGATTTTTTCTTCTCTTTCTTTTAGCCTTTGTCGCTCTTTTTCTCTTTCTCTTTCCCTTTCTCTATCAAATTCTAATTCTCTTTGTCTTTGTCTCTCTTTTTCTTTTTCTTTTTCTTTTTCAATTTCTATTTCCTTTTGTCTTTGTCTCTCTTTTTCCCTTTCTCTATCAAGTTCTATTTCTTTTTGTCTTTGTCTTTCCTTTTCCCTTTCTCTATCAAGTTCTATCTCTTTTTGCCTTTGTCTCTCTTTATCAATTTCTATTTCTTTTTGCCTCTGCCTTTCTTTTTCAATTTCTCTTTGAAGCTCTAATTCTTTTTCTCTTTCTTCTCTTTCCCTCTCTCTTTCAAAAACCCTATCACTATCCCTATCTTGCTGCCTATCCCTAATCCTTTTTTCCCTTCTAACAATCTCTTCCTCCCTCTTAATAAGTTTTTCCTTTTCCATTTTAGCATTATCTTCTCTTTCCTTAAGTTTTACCTCTAAATCTTTAAGTTGTTGAATACTATCTTTAGCTTGTCTTTCCTTAATCCTCATAGTAACTTGTGGTAAATTCAATATATCCGTCACAGTTGGTCTTAAATTATAATCCACAGCCATCATCCAAGAAATAACTCTCTGAAGATCTTCTGAATATTTAATAGGTATCCTTTCAGTCTGACCCAAATTGATTTTATGGGCAAGTTCAGCTTGAGATTTTGCTTGAAATGGAGGATTCAAAGTTGTCATTTCATAAAGCAAACATCCAGCTGACCAAATATCTGACTTTTCATTATACCTCGAGTCAGTAATTTGTTCTGGGGACATATAATAAGGTGTTCCAACTCGAGTTTCTGCATAAATCGAGTTTTCCCCTAAAATCCTACTCAGCCCAAAATCACCTAATTTCACATTCATATTCCCATCTAAAAGCACATTCCCAGGCTTTATATCCCTATGTAAAATTTTCCTTGAATCTCTATCGTGACATGCTTGCAAAGCTAAAAGTATCTGCATGAAAATCTTCCATATCACATCTTCAGATAAATAATCATTATCACGCTTGCTTTTTTTTATCATTTGCGCCATGTCACCTTTTTCACAGTATTCCATGACTATATAGATTTTCGAGTTTGGTTTGTCGATAATTCTATCATAGTATTTGACTATGTTTGGATGCCGCAATTCTCTTAATATGTTAACTTCGCATACTAATTGTTGTCTTTCTTTTTCCTTCATGGATTTGTAGTTGATTTCTTTCCATACGAGGATTTTGTTATCAGATTTACGTCTGATTTTTGAGACAGCCCCGAATGAACCTTTACCCAAGTATTGTATAAATTCGTATTTGTCCATTTTAAAAATACTTAGAATATAGGAAAGGGAGATTAGAATAACTAATGTGCTAGTTTTTTAAAGAAAAAAATTGAGCCAGCAGCCAGAGCTCCAATGAGAAGGATGCTTTTTAGGCTTAATGGACTTTTTGGACTTGTTGGTTGAGGATGATTTAGTTTTGTTTCTTGGGGTGAAGCTTGTGAGGTATATTCGTTTATAGATTTTAGAGGATGCATAGGAGATTCTTCTGTTGTGAGAATGTTTTTTGTTTGGGGGTATTGAGGCTGCTCTTCAACTATACTCCCTCTATTAATTGGAGAAGGGGTTATTGGATATTCAGACTTCTCTACTTCACAAACACTAACTTGAAGAACAGGCTTTTGATTCATAGAGTAGTCCATAAAAAGAAAAGAATCTCGCAAAAATTCCGAGCTCCTGCGAGGAACATCAAGTGACAGTTCAGA
>MPUH01001246.1:0-20359 GCA_001970955.1 Stentor coeruleus
GAATAGCCTGTCCATAATATTTGAGATAGTGCTCCAGGTATACCTGCACTAGTACAAGCAGGAGTAAAATCTGCAATTGCTATAACTGGGGCAAAATAAAAGGGCTTAGAATAATAGTAAAAAATATTATCTGAAGTATAAGACAAAGTAAATTCATGCNGTACTAAAATAAGGCATTTTCATAGTCCCTGCACTATTAGCTGTATTCCCAGCTGTAACAACAAAATCAACATATTCATTAGCTGAAAAACTCTTAGGATGAGTTATGACAATTTTTCTATCTTCAGTAAAGGAAATCATGTTATTTATAGGTGTTGTTAACGAATTAAGCACAGAATAGTCAATCGGATTGGATGTTAAAGGATCTGTAGTATAAAATCCTTGATAAATTGTAGTAAAAGTAGCATCTTCAGCAGTACTATCACTTTTTGCAACAATTGGTGCTCTTATTGTAATAACAGGTTTTGCAAGACTAAATGTAGTTTTAAAAGATATGCAAAGCCCTGCTAATGGTGATGATGCAGCACTATTTACCGCAGATTCTGATATATCTGAGCTTAGTATAGCAAAATAAGATTCTATATTAGTAATTAGCTTACTTGTTAAAGATTGAAAAGTCAACGATTGTGTTGCATTCAATTTATCATAAACAAATAAACTATTTGAAGAAACAATATCAGAAACACTTGCACTTGACTCTGAGTTTGAAAAATGCGATAAAGTATAAACATTAACTAGACTATTCCTAGCTAAAGTCTTTGTTTCTTGAACCACACATGTAATTTCTATTAAACTAGTGATTTCACAAAAAATTTCTTCTGAATCAGTATAAACATAAGGATTATCAACTGTTGAACCTATTGTAAAAATTTGAGTTGCTTCATCTGTTTTATAATTAATATCATTTAATGTTAAACCAGTATATGTAATAATAATAGTATCTTCTTCAGAAAGTTCATGGGTTATTGCAAAAGTTAAAACCATAAACAAAATACTATCTTTTGCTAATTGTAAATCCACATCTATATATTTATTTGCTGTTTCCCATTTGACTATTGATATTGGTCCAGCAATAATATCATCAATTGGTGAAGTCCCTGAGTATTTTTGAAGTATAGTTTCAGTTCCAAAGCGAATTATTGAAAGTGTCCAAAGGTAAGAATTACCAATTATTGCAAAATCAGGGTTTTTAAAACCATTAATAGTAAAGGTAACAACTGAAGATGCTGGGACTTCATTTGCACAACCGTAGATATAAATACCTGTAATAAAATTTTTGGAATCTAATAAAGTATATTTGAATTGAAAATGTGTCATATAAAAATAAACTGTTCCTGATGAATCTGAATCCCATGATGGACCTGAAAGTGTTTCAATGCCAAATTTAGAATCAAATTCTAAGAGAAGAAAGTCTGGCGGATTTAAAGATGAAGCAAGTGTAAATGAAAATTTTAGGCTAGATGAATGAGAGGCTATTTTTGAATCCCCAATGTGAGTAATTTCTAATGAATTTGGTAATGCTATTGGCGCTGGGTCTAGAATAGCGAATAATCCGATATTATTTGAATTTGCTAAAATTTGACCTGTTGGACTTTGCCTGATTGTCAATGATATTGGCCCATAGACCCCTTTATTAGGCAATGCCTCTAACACAAAGTTTATCTCATTATCATTTTCTTTAGCCTGAGCTTTATCAAGAACAATTGTAAAAGTGCTAGAGAATTTAAGATCTAATTCAATAAATGTGCCAATAGGTAATTCGATAGGTACATAAAACTTAACAGTAACTTTTACATCTGTAGCTTCTTGATGATTACTTGATATAGTAACAATGCTTGTAGCCCAGCCACTCGGCCAAGTGATGTCTTCAGGATCTAGCATAGAATCAAAGCTAAAAAACAGTGTCCCAGATACAATACTTACGATGAATAAAATAAGCATTATAGTAAATAAACTGGGATTTATAACATATTTTACGATTTTTAATAAGAGAGACTATTTATATTATTTAATATTTATTTAAGCTTTATAGTATTACTTATCATTTTATACTAATGATCATCCATTCTCAGTTTTCCTAATTTTCTTACCATATCTTTTTCAAAAAGAAAATTATTTACTAATCCTATCATTTTTTTCACTAACCTAATAATAAATCAACATAAAAAATAAAATTAAATAAACAGAAAATAGTACATCATATCCATTGAAATTCTAACCAAATTTAAAAATTTCTTTGTGTTATTTTATCATTTTTCATCTGATATTTTTACTATGATTTTTTTTAAAATTTTTTTTTTTATCTAACTAGAATTAACTAACTATTATAAAGTACTAAGCCAAAAAATAAAGGCTGTACTTAAGGCAGTTCCATAACTTATTGATATCCAAGTTAAATTATAGCTCACAATTTCTGCTTCAGTTAAACAATCTGGATTTATTGGATTATTGTTACAGAATGTGCAAGAAAAAATATAAATTTCATCAGTTGTTATCTCATTAAGATTCCATTCAATAACGTTATAGTCTCCATAATAACTAATACTATATATTGTTGATAAAGCAGAATTACCCTCCCTATCTAACCCAAAAAATATATTATATGAGCTTAATAATGTGGTTATATTTGGGTTAAATTCTTGAATACAAATAGTTGTTCCATATATCCCTGCTGTAAACCAAAACTCTAAAACATTTGAATTCAGGATAAAAGTTGAATTATAAAATTCTGGAATTCCAAACACGGTAAAATCAGCTTCTTGAACTGAAGCTATGCTGAATGCTGAAGTAATTCCATTTGCAGTTAAGAATTTAGCTAGTTTTTGATTTGTAATACTTGAAGCTTTTTTTATTGGGTCAAAATCAAAATAAACACTTGAAAGAAGCAAACATGAGACAGTAGTCTCAAGTCTGCGATATGCACCTTGCCAAATTATGACCATAGAACTATAAACTTCTAATGCTCCAGCTATAGATTGAGGGACAACTTCAATTAAAGATTCTTTCAAAGTATTATCAAAATTTATATCTATTAATACAGGGGGTAAAGGATCTTCAGTTCTCTCTAAGCTCTTACTATTTGCCAAATCATTACCACTCATATTATCAGCCCAGGCTACCAATACCAAATTTGTGCTAGCAATTAAGTTATTAAATGTCTGTAATATAGAATCGCCTTTTTTAGCATATTTTATACCAGAAAAGTACATTTGAGAACCTAATTTAAGGAAGTTGTTATTATATTCTTCCCATGTATCCCCTGGAACTTGGCTTATAGCGAAACTCCAAGCAGCAATTTGATGTTCTATAGAACTTTGATCACCTTCAGAGTCTCCAAAAATTGGTGCAGAATAACTTTTTATATATTCAAGTGTTGCCATATCAGGATATTTATCAAACATATATGATGAAATTAAAGCCCAATACACTATAGAATCTGAATTCAAGTTAACTAAAAGATCAACTTTAACACTACTTTTTACGTCAATTGCTGTTTTTATTATCGGTGCTTCAGTGTATATATTATCAATAATAAAATTACCTGTAGGTTCTATGTCAAAATATTCAGAACATTCTCCAGATAATTTGTAAGAAAAATCATAAACAGTTCCAATTGTAGCAGTTTCATTAACAGCAATTTGAAAACTTTTTATTGAATCTTTTGATGTAAAAGTAACAATTTTAGGGATAAATTCTATTTTTGGGTCTGATGATAAAAGGGTAAATTCAATTGTAAGGTCATTAAAAGGGGAATATGGAGAAATACTCAGTTCTATAGGAAAAGTCCCGAAACCTGGAACTGCATATGAAATTTCTGATACTTGGACTTGAATTTTATTACCATCAAAAATATTAACTAAGGTTTTTTGAGGTGCTCTATAATAAGATTCACCATCAATAAAAGCTGACTCATATATTTCCCAGGATAGGTAAATAATAAGATTTTGGGATTTTGGAATAATGCCAATCATGAAAGTGGTTTTTGGGGAGTCAATTGTAAGGTAATAATCAGCACTTCCTGAAAAGGTAAGAAAATTTTCATAGTCTGCAGCGTTTGAAGGATAAATTTCTAACCAATTAGCATGTAAAACATTATCAGAAGTACTTATTGAGATTGGTCCTGAGTAAGTACCAGGAATAAGAAGTATATTTTTCCCATCATTTACTATCAAAGATTCTAATTTTGAAGTGTAAAACCCTGTATAAGCTGAATTGAGGTTTGCAAAACTTATTGACGTTATACTTTGAGGACTTTCAGAATAAGGAGTCAATATTAAAGCAGTAAATTTTCTAGTCCAATAGTCATAAACTTCAAAACACTCAGTGTCAAATGCATCAAAATAATTATCTTTACGAATAAGCCCAGTTAAAGGGTCTTCAATATTATAAAAAGTAAAATTATTCCAGTACTCTGAACTCAAATCTATTGATTTTTGTAATAAAAATATAGCTGAATTTGATGATGCATAACAAGTTGAGCCTTCTGGAAATACTTCAACAGGTGGAGATGTTTCATAAACATGCGAACAGGAAATAGTTTTAGAATTATACAATTCTAATTGATATGGCTGAGGAAACATAAAGACTATCATTGAATCAGAACTAATAGAATCAGTAACTTTAGCTCTAATCTGAATATTAGATTCAATATCTGTGCTTTGACTACGATTGATATATTGAATATCAAAAATACTTTCTGGTAATCCTGTAAAAGTAGCACTAATTTGCTTATATGGGTTAACTACAAGATTACCATTAGAATCTACTATATAGAATTTCCAATTAGTAGATAAAACTATAGGGTTATTAAGGAGAATATATATAGATATAGGTGTATCTGCATTAACAGAATTAATTCCAAAACATGTTATAACCCAATGATCTCCATAACAATATAAATTATTATTGTCCGTTGCAGCAGTGTAATAATGCATATTAGGATAATCTTCGAATTCAAAATAAGGACCAGGATGAGCATTATAGTCTTTTGGTGCTTCAAAAACGTAATACCAATTTTCATTTGTATCTATGTTTAGAGAAAATGTAAAATTATGAGCACTAAGCATAGCTATTGTAGTTATGTCAACTTTAAGACTTACTGATTTTATATTTCCTGATAAACTTGGTGTATATGTTATTTTATTTGTATCTGTATAAGAATTATCATCTTGTATAAAGTTGACATTCATATAGTTTGCTTGAATCATAAATGGTGAGCTTTGTGTACTTGTACTGCCAATATTAAAAGCTTTATCTTTTCTTATAAAAATCTTAGTATTTTGAAGAATATCATGATTGGTAGTTATTATCAACTTGGAGTTTGAAGTAATTACAGAACTAAATCCTTCACTACACCAAGTGTTATCTTTGGCTAATGAATCGTCTATAAAAGCTTCTCCTTGAATTGTTATATCGGTTCCTTTAGGAAGGTTAACTGATATCGTAAATTCAATTTGGAAAAATACATTTTCAGCATCTTGGATGTTAGGAAAAACATAAACTGAGTTTATTTTGGACTTTGAAGCAGAGGCTCCAATTGTAAAAGTGGTCCTGGTAGTTGAATCTGATCCATCAGTAGTGTCTATAAACTTGGAAATATAATTGTTTTTATACATAACATAAACAGATGAAAATCCTGGATAAATACTTGTGTCAGTATCAGTAACTTCAGGTACGACTACTTCATAAACTTTTATTATCAAAATAGTTCCTTTAGGAATATTATTTATCAATTGGCCTGTTTCTGTAGTATTTGAACTGTCAATGTCAGTTAGAGAATTAAAATTTGAACCATTGATTGTTCCTTTAGCTGAATAATAACTTCCTGCTTTGATTTCCCATTTACACCCATCAGCGTTAAAATGATTTCCTATTGACACTTGGAATGAGATTTCTGGTAATGCTCTGATTTTACTTGGCAATAAAAAAATTATTTCTAAATCAACCACTTGGCTTGAATGACCAAATCCAGTCGCTGTTTTTGGACTATAATTTTCTAATACCAAATTGCTTGAACTCACATAACCTATATTTAAATTTATTGTTGCTGAATGGGTACAAGCAGCTTTTGCGAATTCTGTTGAATCTGTTGCATAAAATATAAAACTTACTGAGCCTGAGTACCATGGTAGTGTAACACTAGTTAAGGCAAAAGAGACAGAAGAAGCTACACTCATGGTTTTAGAACCTATAAAAGCTGTATAAAAGTTGTATAGTGGATCATCTGAAGAGTAAATTGTCAAAGAATTAGTATCAAAAGTTGAAGTGCCACTTAAAAAGAAACCTTTAGAGAATACTAAACCAGCACCGCCTGTTGAAGCAACGGTGTCAATAGTAAAAGTAAATGAGTTTATTGTTTCAAGCATATTTTGAGTTAATGAGGAATCTGTTTCTGATGAAATCAGTGTTGTTGAAACACCTGATGTTGCTGTTATCGAAGAGCTTGAACTTTCTGATAGGATATATAAATTTTCATCTGATATTGCTTTCGCATAAACTCTGGCTTTAAGCGTATAAACTTTGCCTGAAACAAGTGATGGAAAAGGGAATCTTATGCTTGTTGGACCTGAAGGTATTGATGAGCTGTAAGTTAAAATCAAGTGGGTTGAATGAGCGTTTGATTCATCTTTAGAATATTTTATAGTAAAAGTATTCCCTGTTCCAACATCATTTGAAGGATAATTACTACCAGAGTCAAGTCCACTACCATAATCTCCTTTAAGTGTTGAATCATCAGTTGTAAAAGTGAAGTCTGCATATACTGAGTAGTCTGGAATTATAGTATATGAAACTGAATCTGAATAGCCTGTCCATAATATTTGAGATAGTGCTCCAGGTATACCTGCACTAGTACAAGCAGGAATAAAATCTGCAATTGCTATAACTGGGGCAAAATAAAAGGGCTTAGAATAATAGTAAAAAACATTATCTGAAGTATAAGACAAAGTAAATTCATGCATTGATTTTATCCTTGTACTAAAATAAGGCATTTTCATTGTCCCTGCAACCAAATTATTATTCCCAGCTACAACAACAAAATCAACATATTCATTAGCTGAAAAACTCTTAGGATGAGTTACGACAATTTTTCTATCTTCAGTAAAGGAGACCATGTTATTTGTAGGTTTTGTTAACGAATTAGCCGTAGAATAGTCAACCGGATTTGATGTTATAAGATTTGTAGTATAAAATCCTTGATAAATTGTAGTAAGAGTAGCATCTTCATTAGTACTATCACTTTTTGCAATAATTGGGGCTCTTACTGTAATTACAGGTTCTGTAAGACTTGCTAAAGTTTTAAAAGAGATGCAAAGTCCTGCCAACAGTGATGATGCAGCACTATTTACTGCAGTATTTGATATATCTGAGGATAATATGGCAAAATAAGATTTTAGATTAGTAATTAGCTTAGCTGTAGAAGTTTGCAAAGTTAAAATATAGCTTGTAGCCAATTTATCATAAATAAATGAAGAATCTGAAGAGACAATATTAGAAACACTTGCACTTGACGCTGAGCTTGAAAAATGCGATAAAGTATAAACATTAACTACACTATTTCTTGATAAAGTCATTGTTTCTTGAACCTCACATGTAATTTCTGTTGAGCTAGTGATTTCACAAGAGATTTTTTCTGAATTAGTATAAATATAAGGATTATCAACTGGTGAACCTGCTGTAAATGTCTGAGTTGCATCATCTGCTTTATAACTATAATCATTTAGTGTAAGTCCAGTAAATGAAATAGAAATAGTCTGTGTTTCAGAAAGTTCATGTGTTATACTAAAAGTTAAAACCATAAACAAAATACTATCCTGTGCTAATTGTGTTCCTACGTCAATATATTCATTTGCAGCTTTCCATTTAACTATTGATATTGGTCCAGCTGTAATATCATCAATTGGTGATGTTCCTGAATATGCTTGAAGTATTGTTTGAGTTCCAAATCGAATAACTGAAAGTTTCCAAAGGTAAGAGTTACCATTTTTTGCATAGTCAGGGTTTTCAAAGCCAGTAATAGTAAAAGTAATAACTGAAGTTGGTGGAACTTCAACTGTACACCCATATATATAAATGCTAGAAAGAATATTGTTGGAATCTGATAAGGTATACTTGAATTGATAATTTGTTGAGATTAAATACTTTGTCCCTGATGCGTCATTATCCCAAGATAGACTTTGAGTTGATGGAATACTAAAACTTGAATCGAATTCTAAATAAAGGATGTCTAAAGGATTTAATAAAGAAGCAAGAGTAAATGAAAATTTTAGACTGGTTGGTTGTGAGGCCACTTTCGATTGCCCAGTGTGAGTTATTTGTAAAGAATTTGATGTCGCTATTGGCATTGAATCTAAAATGGCTAAGATTCCGATGTTATTCGAAGCTGCTAGGATTTGACCTGTTGAGCTTTGTCTAATCATTAGAGACATTGGACCGTAGATACCTTTGCTAGGTAATGTCCCTACAGTAAAAGTAACCTTGTTATCTTCTTCTTTTGCCTGAGCCTTATCGAGAACTACTGAGAAAGGGCTGGGGAATCCAAGATCTAATTCTGCGTATGTGCCAATGGGTAATTCAATTGGAACATTGAACTCAACAGTTGCCTTTGTATCTGTAGCTCCCTGGTGGTTGCTTGATAGAGTGACCATGCTAGAAACCCAGTTGTTTGGCCAAGAAATAACCTCAGGGTCTAGCATAGAGTCATGGCTGATAAATAACGTCCCAGCTGCAATTCTTAGGAGAGGTAAAATAAACATTATAAACTTAAAAAATAAATCAACTATAATTATTCAACTATGAAGCTTATAGTTTTAATTTGACTAATACAATTAATTTACATGCTTGCAAGATATAAAATAGTGTAAGTTAGTTTTATAAAACATATTTGAAGTGAATTTTATTATAAACTTCACAATAAAGAATAATTATTTAAATTATCTTCGATTGAAAAATAAAGCTTTATATACTCAAGCATTAATGAAAGGAATTATAAAACAGCCTAGATTTATTCCTTTCCTTAATTAAAGTTTACATTTGAAGGAATGTATAATTTCATCATTACAAACTTGGTATATAATATAAATACAATTGATTTTGATTTTATAGTTAAAAATATAAACCCATATAGAAGTTTGAAACTATTATCATACGATATTGATTATGATATTTTTAATTAGTAATATATAAACTATTGTAAAAATCTTCTAGTTTGTTGCAACATAAATTTTATTTTGATTCCAATTGAAAATTAACTAAACCTAAAAATAAACAAAAATAAAAGATTATCCTTAGCATATAACTTTTAAAAAACCAGCCAGTTTATATTGAAGAAAACTCATCATAACATTAAAAAAAAATTTTAATAAGCCAAGGCCTTCTTTGACAAAAAATAAAAATCTTATAAAACTATGAGCTCCTAACGTTTAAAGTTATTTAACTAGGCTGATAAAGATTTGAATTTTTTACTGTTGAGAATTCTTGGGTGCTTAATAGCAGGAAGAGTATGAGTGAAAGATTCCTCAGCTTTTTTGTCAGATAAAGCGATAACCGCTTTTTGTTCTTTACTGAGTCCTAATAATTCAGCCTGTTCTTTTTCAGTCATTTTCTCTGCTTTAGTCTTAAAATCTTCAATATAATTTAATAGCCTAGGCAACAAAGGGTCATTTTCATAAGTCATTTTGCCCTTTCTAATACCAATAAGAGCAGACTGAAAAGCAAGTTTTTTAATATCTTTAGCTTCTGATCCAGAGATATCTTGTCCAAGTTTTTGTACTGCTTTATCAAGTGCATCTCTTAATACTCTGCTCATATTATCCTTCTCAAACCTATCTGTAGCTTTTAATATATTCAAAGCACGTTCATAAGTATGTTTTTTCAATAACACTCTACTATTTTCTAAATGAATTTCCATTAGTTTAGCTTTAGTACCAAGATATTCTTTATGAACTCTAAGGTAGTCAACTTGAGCCAAAGAGGGTTTTCTGGTTTCTAAAGCCAAGTTTTCTTCATTTTCAAAAACTGATTCTAGAATCGAATCTAAGTTATAAGACTTCCAAAGCTGCTTCCATGGAGCTGGGAAGACCATAGCTGTACTTTGCATAAAGTAATAGAAAAAGCAATAAACCCACATCTCGAAACCATAATGCATATTAAGAACTACATAACCCCAAGCATGATTATGATGACTTCTCATTGCTACTGTGAAAATTAATCCAATAAAAAAGTAGTTGTACCACTTACTGTATTCTAATACACTTTGAAAATGTGGGGATACTTGTTCAGGACCTAACAACTCCATAACTATTCTAAATGTATGTCGTGGATGAAGGGTTATAGGATGATCTTCAGTGCAATATGGATGCTTGTACAACTCTTTTGGAAGCCGCAAGTCATTTTCTTTCTTAAGCCAAGCCTTATTCACTTCTTCAGCTTTAGCACCTTGGAATTTGGCATCATCAATAAGAGCATAAGCTTTTTCTACGAAATTATGGCTGCTTGCTGTTCTGATAAGAAGATTTGACCTTAGTCTTGAAAGCATCAGCATTTTATTATGGCCATGATTAATTTGGGAATAAACTTTTTAGATGTTTTGGAAGAAGGGTTTTCATATGATTTTCTAAATAATGGAATTTTATATATGCAAAATACACGAATGGAAAAATTTATGTATAGAAAGAGTTTATTTGTGGAAAATATAAGAGAATTTGTAATAAAATTTGATTAGTAGGCAGGGTATTAAAATGAATTTTAGGTGTAATTTGAAACTATATTAGAATTTATAAAAAATGAAAGTTAATCCGATTACTGTTTCTGTGATAAACTCAACTGGTTATAATGATCAAATACTATCAGAGTGCAATAAGAAGGAAGGTACAACATTGAATAGATTTTACACATCTCGAGAAGATGATTTAACAGTAATAGTTCGCCACGGTAATCGTTTACTTGTTCACTATTACCAAACTTGGCGTGTGCTATGGGAGGTTTTTATAACAATAACAGTTATTTACCTATGCATTATCATTCCATTATTCACAGCCTTTTACCCATTATATCTAAATAACCCAGGTTTTATCACAATAGAAATCATTATCAGTATAATATATTTTTTTGATATCTTAGTAAACTTTAGAACAACTTATATTGACAATGTGACTTTAATGGAAGAGACTGACTTGACAAAAATCCTTAAAGACTATGGATTGTCTATAAGAATTATATTTGATGGTATAAGTTGTGTGCCATTTGAAATTTTTATAGTCCCAGAATTCGGTTTGCTAAGATTGTTGAAAATATACAAGTTTTTCAGACTTACAAATTTGATAACTGTGATGAGAATTCCACAGATTATCAAACTTATTATGAAGTTTTTGATAGTCCTTGGTTTTCTTATAATATTCATCCATTTCACAGCTTGTGTGTTTTTTTTAATGATTGATAGGGATCATACTTGGATACCTCCTGAAGATTATCCATCAAACCAAACAGATTTTTTTCAAAGGAATAAAAGTGAGAAATATTGGGCTTCAATTTATCATTCAGTGTATTTCATTACAGGGATCAAAAATGGAGGAGAGACAACTGAACAGATTATTTTTTTCTGCTTTTTTTATATTGTTGGTGCGGTTTTAACAGCGATTCTTTTAGGAAATATGACTTTTCTTATAAGAAATGCTCGTAGAGATGATACATTGTTTAATGAAACTTATAGCACACTGAGCACTTCAATGAGGAATTTAAAACTACCTTCTTCACTTAGATATAAAATAACTGAATTTTTCACTGCAAATTATAATATTTTGAGGCATAATAGAGAGTATTTGAAATTTATAGAAAAACTCCCCCCTTCGTTGATAAAGAAAATTAATAAAAAAGCTCTTGCTACTATTATCGAAAAAAATAACCTTTTCCAATCGTTTCCTAAGGTTTTGAAATTTGCCTTAATTAGGCTTCAATGCATATTTTATCAGCCTGGGATGCATATTTTGACTCAATTCGACAGACCTTCTAACTTATATTTTATATCTAAAGGCCAATGCCATGTTGAGGTTGTTGATGAACAAAAAAAAATCCATTTAGTAAACCAATTAGATGAAGGTGATCATTTTGGAGAAATAAGCATGTTATTTAATACAGAATGCACTGCTACTGTTTCAACAGTAAGTTACGCAAGCCTAGCATTTTTAAATCCAGAAAATTTTCAAGAAATGTTAGATGTTTTCCCTGATATTAAAAAAATATTACTAAACAAAATCTCTAAATACAAGGATCACTGGAGAGTTTTTATAAAAAATATGATTCGTCGGGTGCCTTATTTTTACAAATTAGATCAAAATTTACTAAGTTTAATTATGTACTCTCTCGAACAAGTCCGATATGAAAGTGGCGAGATATTTTTTGAAGAAGGAAAAAAAACTGATTCAATATTTTTCATTTTAGAAGGTGATGTTGAAGCTTTTACCTACATCCATGATCGAGCTGCTTCTTGTCTTGTAATAAGTAAATCATCAATAGATACTGAGGATTCTTTAAACACAATGTTACTATTAACTCTAGCTTCAATTCCTATGGGATCTTGTATATTTCCAAATATTTTTCTTAGTCAAAGTGAGGCTATGATATCATTAAGAGCTCTAAGTCATGTTCATATGTTAAAACTTACAATGCCAACACTTGAACAACATTTAATAAATTATTTTTCTGCTTCAGAAAATATTCAAAAATATAGGGAAACACTTTTTTATTATGACAATTTAATTAATGAAAAAATCCCACTTCGGATTCCTTTGGATATAATCAAAAATCATAAGTATTCTAATGGAATACCTAAAAAACAATGGAGAGTCTGTCAAAAATTCAAAAATGCTGTACTTAAGGTCATAAATACAAAGAGAAAACTTAGGGTAAAAAACGGTTTGATAACAAAAAGAATGGTAAAAAAACTTAAGGCTATGAAATTTGCTGAAAGTATCGGCAAAGTAGATTTAGTGAGACAGATAGCTAATGATGAAGTATCTGAAGATATAGTTAAAATATTGCATTTAGTAGATGATGAAGAGATTGGCAATGAACTTCTAAGACAATTTGCCTTAAAGGCTAATGAAACTTTTGTGGTTTCTGATTTTCTATCGGGTAGGATTAAGAGTTGTAGAAAGAAAGTTAGAAAACTCAAGTATAGTTATGAAGAAATAAGTCACTTAGCTATGACAGTTGAAAAACTTTTGCTAGAAGCAATTAAGATTAGTAAAGCAGTTTAAAAATTTCTATAATTTTTGTTTTTATTATTATAATTAAATATATGCTATTAGATTTAAATTATAAAGAAGTAGATATACAAGGGCTAAAATAAATTAGAACTTTAAGACGCTAATTAAAATGAATTTCTAAGCTAAATTTCTTACTAATAAAAGATTTTTTATCAAAATAGAAATTTATTTTCTAACTTATCTATAATCTCCCAGTAAAATACAAAATAATACATATAAATTTATACTTAACTATTCAAGTATCATAACATTTCTTAAAGGTGGTTTGACAATATTTCTAGCGAATTTCAATGCGCGGGTTCGCGAATTTTCTTCTTCTTTATTATCCATAAAACTCTTAACTGGAAGAAAAGGAAGTTTAGCAGCATTAAGATAATAAACATTTTTCCCATAAGACAATCTTTTCTTTATTAATTTTTTTTTCTGTATCCACTCATTTGTACCAATATTAGGTCCAAGTCCACCTAATTCATAATAAGTTTTTATTTTTATTGCATGATAATCTTTTATTGTATAAGGTGTAAATTCTTTTTTTGTTTGATTTTCATATGATTTATTTAAATGATTTGAATTAGATTTAGATATTTGAGGTTTAAATATCATCGAAGTAAGTGGTTGATTTTGATTTCGCTTGGTGATTATAGGTGAGATAGAATTATGAGGCATTATAGATCTTATTAAGAATGGAAATATTTTATTTTTATATTTGGAAGAATGTTTATGAGGAACTTCTGAGTTATTTGAATAGTTGATTAGAGAATTGTTAGAACAATTTGGAATTTTAATCGATTCTGAAGGAGGTGATTGTGATTTTATTTTATAATTGCCTGAGTTTTGTATAATATTACTGTGAATTTGTCCATTTAAGGGGCGAAGTATTGCATTTTCAGGATCAACTGTTAGAGAGCCAGTAACAGAAATTGTACTGGATTTGTTTTTGAACCGTTCGTGGAAATTAGAACCCATTATTCAAAAATATATAATCAATGTTATTATATGATTAAAATAATTCATATGAAATAAGGTGTATTATAAAGAAATGATGATTTTATTTTAAATCAATATAGAAGTTAATAGACTATGTGAATTAAAATCTGCAGTTAAAAATATAAAAAATAGTATTATATTTTATTAAAAATCCCTCGAACGCAGATTATAGTGAAATTATATTTAGAGCATTTGACAATAAAATCTTCAAGTATAATTTTTTTCGGGCATTCTACATTATTAATTGTCTGACACAGTTTTGATATCAGCTATTTAATGAAAAAAAAAACAGATTATTATATTTTTAAATATTTAGAGCATTTGACAATAAAATCTTCAAGTATAATTTTTTTCGGGCATTCTACATTATTAATTGTCAGACAGATAAACTTTATTATTGAATTCAATGACCAGGATTCCTTTTCGAAAAAAATAGTATGTTGATCAGGGCTAGGATATGACTCATAGCAAGAAAGCTTTGAATATAGTAATATTGTTGATAAAATACTAAGATTCATTAAGAAAAATTAGTAATAAGCTCAGATTTGATATATGATTAAATTAAAAAATTATATATATTTGATTTTCTAGTTCAATTCTCTTTATACTAAACCTAAAACAATTAAAATTCAAATACTTAAGCGATTATTTTTTCTAGGACTTATTCAATAATCAAAAGATAAACTATAAGTTAAAAATTAATAATCTAGTTAATAGATCTTAATAGATTGCAAGCTTCTTCGATATTTATAATAAATTTACCTTTATTCTATTTTCTGAGTAATGATGCTTCTTCTTGGTAAGTAAATTACACAGTCAACTTTTCAATGGATTCCAAAAATGTCTTAAAGGGTATATTTTTACCTAAAACTCATCAATGCTCTTCAAATTACTCACTAAAACTTCTGCTCTTCCGAAACTCATAATTTTCTTCAATATTGTCTGATAACTTGCTTGAAGGGAACTGGCTTGGTTTATCTTCCATATATTTAAATATGTATTCATCATAGTTAGTCAATAAAAACCTATGATTCTGTAAAATTACAGTATTTCCTATTAAAAATCCAGTACTCACATAATATCTCTGAGTATAAGGGTTTTTAAACTTCCTCCTTTCTAAGAACTTTCCCCCAATTATGTCAGAATTTCTTTTAACTAAATCAAATATTTTGATTAAATCATCGCTAGGGTAATAACAGAGTAAAAACTTCCTTATTTCATCTTCATAAGTTGAACTGATAAGTTTACATTCAAATTTTAAGACAAAATGATCATTATCAAATATCTTTTATGTGCCAGGTTTAGGGCATTTGGTATCAATTTAAGGATGTTTTCTATTGAATCTTTTTCAGTCCCATACCCATTATGAGGAGGTATTGGATTTGATGATAGATAATTTTCTTTTGAACTTGAAGAATCTTTTTGTTCTATTCCTAAATTTTATTATACCAGCTCTTAGTATAATAATCACAGTCATAAATTTGTAAGTCTTTAGCATACATTTTAACGCTATTTCCGATAAGCAAGTCTATATAATTGTAATAATCTTCTTGTCTAAGTTGAAAGTGCAGGGCAAGGCGTCAGAATTGTTTTTTTTTTAGGAACTTTCATTCTTCTAAGCATAATTGAAAATGTTTCATTCTCAGTATTGACCTGTTTGAGTTCTTAAACTTCAATAATGTTATCTGCTAAGTAATAATTCATTTTATAAAATTTTAGTCCCCTATTTATAAGATTAAAACAGTTTTTTTTTTAATTACAAGATTTTATCCACTATAATGTCTATTCATGAAAATAAATTATAATATCCTTTATGCAATTTTATGCTTTAAAATTTTTTTGGTTAATATTGGCAGTGATCCATATTAAAATAGTTAGTATTCAAGTTTTAGAATGTCAGCTATTTTAAATAGATATGAGCTTCTGATTACTAATTGGATTAATAATAAATATTGTAGTATGCAAAAAAAAACATAGTCATCTATATGAGGCTTAGAAATTTTGATAGAACTTGTAAAATTCAAAAAAGTTTAGAAGATGAGAATATATTAAAGCTTTTAACCTTATTCAAAAATTTATCAAGGTCTCTAAATTTTATAACTTAGCTACACTTGATTATATCCATAATACAAAAGGAAATTCTGTATGCCTGAATAAAACTAAGATTATTCATGATTGTAATCTAAATATAAGAATATTTTCCAATAAATTATCTAATTATCTTTAAACAAACAAAAAAAAGTTTATATTCTTGAAATTATTTCTAACTTTATTAAGTACCATGAACTTTAACACAGTTTTCAGGAACTATGTATTCTTCTTTCAGAAACTTCTCAACTTCTTTTCTATTATCTCCTGTCAACTGAATAATTTTTTCTTCTGTTTCTGGGTTTATAACTATGGTACCATTGCAAGAGAAAGCTTTCTTGAAGTATTTAAGAACTTTTTTCATGTCTATATCCGCAGGCATTCCTTCAATCAAAGTAAGACACTTTCTTTTATTACGTTTTTGTATCCTAACGTGAACATAATTAGTGGTATTTGTTGTTTCTTCAAGATCATCTACGATACTATTCCCGAATGACATCAAATTATCCACCATATTATTTATAATCGTCTATAAGTTTTATCTAATAATATTTAGACATAAAAATAAGATAGAAAAAGAATTAAGTCTTCGGGTATTATAAAATTATTAAATATCCTCCTTATCAAATAAGTTCTTTAAATATGTTTATTGATTGGAAAAATTTCTAAACCATTAGCCATGTCTGCCTATGCATATTTTATATAACTAAGCTCCCTTAATGCATATATTTTAAAAATAAACCTTATTTGATGCATATCTACACTGAAAGTTTAAAAAATCATGTAATTCGAATCAAGAAATATTATCATTTTATTCAATATCAAGTTAAAATTAATTATTCATCATTTGCTTCAATCTTCAAATTTAGTAAACTGTTTTTACTTAAACTTATATTAAACTAAATTACTCTCCCTTAGGTGTGAGTATTTCCTCAGTGATCTGAATAGTCCCATCATGCATTTCCCAGTATTTTTTAGCTTTACGAACACTAACACCATTTTCTGTTTCTACCCTAACTTCACATGTAAGTTTGACTGCACCATCAAGCCAATTAGATACTTCTGGATTACTAGGAACTTTACTTTCACTAATTGACTCAGGTTCAATATCATCATTATCATCATAACTCACAGCAAAAAGTACACAAGCAACAGTTTTAAATTCACTATGAGGTGATGCTCCTACACCTACCTTTGAATAATTTGGATTTAATAACGCTTTACGATGAGGTCTTGTTGTTAACCCATCATCAACTAAAAGACTCATAACAACTTCAAAACCACTAACAGATCCATAATCAAGAGCTTCAGCAATACTCTCACTCCATTTACCATTTCTTTCAATACGTTGTTGAAGTGTTGTCTCTTTACTTCCTATATGACCTACAATCCCTAAAGGACCTGTATCATTACAATGACTCAAAGCTGCTATTGAAAGACCTTCAGACCATTGAAGAGGAGGTAAACTTTCTATGTTTTCAAGTTCCTCATGAGCTTCTTTTACTGCTTTTAGACCTTCACGAGTTAAAACTGGCACTGTTCCAGGACGATGTCTGGCGTTGTTAGTCTTGTAATTATCAAATTCTTGCTCTATTTTTTTCGCGAAATACTTTGGGTTTTCGCGAAGTTGGTTGATTTCGTCATAGATCTCTTGAATAAATTCTTGAAATGTGGACATTATAAACCCAAAAATTTAAATTTCATCTTTAAAGCAGGAGGAATGATAAAGAATAATTAGAAATTTAAAACTTTTTTCCTTTGGGATATTTATTTTATGTTAGGTCCGATATATTTTGAATAACAGAAATAATTTGAAAACCAAGAAATAAAAATTAACGCTTTTTGTTTTTTATTAGATTGTAAGAATTTTTTAATAATTAAACTTAAAAGTGAACTAAAATCGGTAATTTATTGTGGTTTTATCTAATAAATCTTGCATTGATATCTGAAAAAATATTTTATATGAATAAACTTACGAAGAATAAATGGGAGTATTTTCTATTGAAAAAATGATGTTCTTTTGCATTGTAAAATATATTAGTTTTATGGAAAATTTCAATACTTTATAAAGCTGATAAATCACTCATACTTCAATTTAATCGCTAACTTCTTTATTTTGTTTATTTTTTTAATAGAGTAAATAACTTTCCTTGCTTTTAACAAAATCAATAACTTTATACTCACACTTAATTTATAAATCAACATTCAACACAACAGCTTCCTTTTTTACTTCTGGGCATAAAAATTATTTCTAAAACTATCTATTATGAATTATTCAAATACTCTAAGAATTTTATTATCTTTGTATAAATAAAATTTCTCATTATCAATTTGAATCTTCTTGCCAAATAAGCAGGAAGGAGGACATTTCGCCCCGTTTTCAAAGCATTTTTCTTATTTTCCCATTATCAAAAATTTCATCTGTGTCAACCTTCATAATATAACCTATATGCAAATTTTATCATAATTTCTTTCAAAATACAATCTCCAGCACTTTTTAATTAAGAATTAAATTTGCAATCACAACTCTGTTCAAAAAAAGTTAGAATTGACTTAGCTTTAAATTTATTAATAGTTTTAGCTTATCATGGGGAAATAAATGGGAAAAGTTGTATTTCTAGTTGCATTATTGTGCATTACATATGTGAATTCTAGTGGGATTATAAATTATTTAGAAGGATTCGCTTATGGATATGGCTTAAGTGATACTTGCAAAACTAGCATACAAGAAATTGAGAATGTCTGGATAACTTTTACTGACTCTATAGAGACTTCAGATGGATCAGGAAATGCGCTTTATAAATTTCATGATTTTACACTTGGAATCACCCAGGCTTGCACAAATTGTAACTTCTTGAGCATTGCTAGTCTTTTTGATTCAGCCTTTACTACGAATTGGCTCGCTACTATTATTCGATTAGTTGCAAATTATGCTTCTATATATGATGCTTGGAATACTATGATTAATGCATTTAAGTCTGCAGATTATGCATTGGCTGGAGAACAGATAGGAATTATTTTTAAAGGCTTAATAGGATAATTACTTATATAAAGAATGATTTCTTATGAACTTTTTAGATGGATTTATGAAGATTCCAGGTCATCATCTATTAGATGCAGTTTGAATAATTGGATAACAAATGAAGTCTATAAGAGAAACGCAGAAGGAAATACAAAGCCACCTATGCCCTCAGACATGGTAAGGTGGTTTAAACAAGTAAGGAATTAAATATAAATTAAATACATTAAAAAGTTTCAATTGCATTTTCTTACCTCTTTAACTATTGCATATAAGCAAGGATCTCAGTATTGGAGAACTGCTCCTCACAAAAAAATATAGATTTAGAATATCATGCTATAGAAGGAGAAGAAGAATCTAACTTTATAGATATAGATTCTGATTAAGTAGATAGAATAAAGTAGTTTTAAAAATTGAAATAAAGGCCCACCCTAAATTAAGCGCCCACTATCAAATTTCCTCATTATTTTTTTTTAATAAGAATAAACGTCCTCGGAGATGTATAAAATTCTACAAGATTTTTGAATTTTAGTATAAAAATTTGATTTATTATTTAATTTTATATTTATATGCTATCTTGAAATTTCATGGTACTTTGATAGGACATTGTATTTCTGTGATTTTTTCCAAGGTATTTAAAAGTCTCCTTTAAATTACTATTTTTGAAAGTATATTTATTTTGTTTCTTCATATAAAGTTATCGCTTTATTATGTTGATTTACTTTTAATTTTATTAAGGCATTCAGTAACCTCCTTTAAATTATTATTTTGAGAGAATCCTTTTTTTACTTCTTTATATAAAGTTATCGCTTCTTTATGTTGATTTAGTATTTTATATACTTTTTAAATTTATAAAGTCACTTAACAACCTCCTTTAAATTGTTATTTCACAAGAATATTTCTTTTACTTCTTCATATAAAGCTATTAATATTTTATATTGACCCATATTTTCATGTACCTCTCCAATTTTAACAAAACATTTAGCAGCCTCATCTAAACACC
>MPUH01001247.1:0-20347 GCA_001970955.1 Stentor coeruleus
TTTTTATCCAAAGAACGTATTACATTGATGAGAATTCCTATAATGCTTCTTGCAAAAATGGATATTTAGGTTAATAGCTAGAATATTATCAAGAGTACTGAGTTGCATTATGAAAATAAATGAAATGTGCATAGATGATCAAATAAGTACTAAAATCTTTCTGCATCCTAAATGAGTTTCTTCAAAAATAGTATTTTTTCTAATTGCTACTGAACAACAAAAATATGTAATTTTTGATTTGCAAGAAGCATCTAGAATAGTTCTATTAAATAAGAAAATGATATAATATAAATGTTTGGTAGACTCATCATAAAGAAATTCCACAAGGCATAAAAATCACTTCATTAAAATCTAAAATCTCAGAAATTCAAGAACAAACAGCTAATAAAATCATCACCCTTTTACACAACTTTCACATTTCCCAAGAAAGTTTAATACAACAATTCAGGAATTAAAAAAAAAAAAAATTCTTATTGGGTCTCCTTTTACTCCAATAGAAATCCCTAACAATAAATTAGAGATAAAAGAAAAGGAAATTAGAGAAAAATTTCATATTTCCCATGAAAATGAACAAAAAAAGCTAATCAAATCTTTGAGGAAAAGAAAAACAATATAATTGATGAAAAAAGGGAAAGTCTGCAGAAATTTTGGAGGTCAAAAATGTATGAATTGAACGGGAAACTCCAACAAGCTAAGTGGAAAAATAGCTTAAAAAAATTGAAGAGGAAAAACATAAGAAGATTATGTATAGGAAGCTTATGAAGATACATTGGAAAAAGAGAAAAAGCTTTTGGAAGAAGAAATTGATGAGCATTTTAAAGCTCAATTTGAAGAGAAATTAAGAATATTACAAAATGACCGTGGAGACAAAAACTTAGAAAAAAAAAACTTGGCTTCTAAGCTGAATGAAGAACACAAAAAAATTTTGGAAAGTGAAAAATTGAAATGGAATGCAAAAGAGCTGGAAATACAAAAACGATGCAAAAATATGACTGAGCAACAAGAAAATTCTATGCTTAAGAAAAAGAGATGCAAATAAAAAAATAAGCTGATGGGGAAATTCAAGAAATCCTTGTTGAGGTTGAAAAATAAACTTCTTGAATTCTAAAAACCAGTAATTTATTAGCTTTATAAATCCTAAAATATACACAGCATGAGCTAGCCTATTATAACTTCATATAAAAATAATATAAAAACCATAATAAATACCCAATTAAATTTCATTTAACTTATGAATTTTAAATTACCATACAAGACATAAAGTCTAACAAAAAAAAATTTTTAATCATCCAATCCCAAATACAACAAATTAAAAAATTTTCATTTCTTATCTCACATATATAACTTTAAAAAATCTTAATATTATTAATCAATTTCTCTAACACAGTAAGCATTTAGTTAACATAAAAACAATAACAGCATTAATGAAAATGGTTAAAAGTATATCCCATTATCCTCTATAGAAATCGTTAAAATTTAAATGGAACGAAAAAAAAATTCGATATTCAATCTTGACCTGAACATAAACACTGGAAGCAACATCAGAAAAAAACTCATAAACTTAGGACTTAAGCGAGATGGTTCAGCAGATAAAAGCCAAACATCAAGATCCCCAAGAGTTCCATACACAGATCACTCAAAAAGTCCTCGTGAAATTCCAAACAATTTCCGTAAAATATTTGGTGTATCAAAATCCCCTATTTCAAAGCCTCAAACTAGATCAAAAGATCCAACCAGAATAAAAAAATTTCTAAATAATCTTCTCCAAACTACACTAACTGAAAAAATATTCAGACATGATTTATATAAAGAAATGACTATGATTGATATTTCAGGATGGGGACGTGATAAAGATAAGCATAAATGTTTAGAAGCTGAATTAAAATGCTTAAAGGTAGGAAAAACAATCCCAGAATTTGTAAGCAAAATTATAGAAGAAATTGCAATAGCTGATGGTATTTGTACTTGGAAAGATGTAGAAAAATCAAGAAAGAATGGGAATAAGGAATTGAGGTTGAATAAACTATGTGAATGGTTTACTATTGGTAGAGTTAAAAAAATGTCGATAGAAAAAGCGGATTCTCAAGTGTATTCAGCTCTTTGTTTGTTACTTCATGCATTTGGAGACCAGTTGGAAAAAGCAGGAACTCATACAGAAAATTTATTGGTTTTTTTCGCTAATCCTGGACTTGTAGTAAAAACAATCAAGACTTTACCTGAATTAGTTAAGAGTTTATCAATACCTAAAGGTAAAAAATATATAGAAACAGTTCAAAAATCATTTGTGAATTATTGTAAAGTGACGACAAACTCTAATACTGAAGGAATTAAGAAAATCATGGAACTTTTAGAGGAAATTTATAAGGTTTATAATATTTATCCTCAAGAATTCGAATCCAAAATACCTGAAGAAAAAATTATACCTGAAATAAGTATAGAGGAAGGGAAATTTGATTGGAAGTTTCATAGAGGAAGTATTTTAAGCTTTGACAAAAAAGAAAATTTTCCTGAATTTGAAAATTTTTCACCGATTTCCCCAAGAATACCAAGGCAAAAATCTTCTATGCAAAGAAAAAATGTTGATGTGCTTCAAAGTTATGATCAAAATTCAGACATTTCGATTCATTCATCAAAATCTCAGGATAAAATACTTGTAAACAAAGAGTATTTACAAAATAAAGAGTCAAAAAACGTTCTTTTATCGAGATTTATTAAAAAATCTACACAGAAAGAAGAAGGGGGTATTTTAGAGACTAATTTTTCTGATAATCCTGATATTTCTGATAATGAAAACCCAAAAGATTATAGTAGAAGTCTCACCCCAGTTTTAAAATCTTTTAATGTTGATAAAATGCTATTAAAATCACGATTTTATAAACGTGTTGAAAGTCTTATTGATGATTTTTTTCATACGAAAATTGATTTTGGGCCGTTAGAGCTTGAAAAGTATAAAAAAGATAAAGATTATTCATGGAAAAAACTTGATTCTATAAATAAACATATGAAAGATTGGCTTGGTGAATGTATTGAGTATCTTGATAAATCAGAAATTTATATAAATTGTACTGATGAGGTAATGAAGATGAAAAGAAAAGCGGTGCAACAAAAATTGAATGAACCTGGATATGTTGACACAGTAGTTTTTCGTATTTTGGCTGAATTCGAAAAAATTGCAGTTCAAAGAGAAGACTTTTAAAATCCGGTTTATTTATAAATTGAAGTTGATGTTTTAGAAATAATAATAAATAAATTATTAGTGTTAAAGGATTTAGTTAGTGTTTTTGGGTTAAATATCTAAGTGATTTTTGTTTTAAAGATTGCTTATGATTGAATATATATAATAAGTTTAGTGGTATGATTTAATAAATAATTTAGCAATGATTTCTAGTGTTTAGTTTTATTGTGGTAATTTAAGTCATTAATATTAATTTATTGATATCTTCTGAATTTTAAGCTATTTAAATACGAAATTGCTAAATAGTTTAGATTATTAATAAATTACTTCATATTTTTATTATGATAAAAAACATTTTTTAAAATTGGTTAAACTAGATTAATTTTTGAAGATCGGGAATCTATTTCGAATAATTTCTTTAGAAATGTCTTTTCCTGTAAATATTCTAAACTGATACCTAGCCATATACAAGTACATTTCTTTACCTGTAATAAGAACTGCTCCAGATTGATTTGCCTGCTTTCCAATAAAAGTTTCATCAGGAAAGTAAGCACTTTCTAACACAATATGTTTATTACTAAGCCATGGCAATAAAACTTCAGCATTTCCAGGAATTGTACTAACAATAACATTCGCATTTTTTATCTCATCTAAATCTTGAGTAATCATACATGGCCAATTCCCTAACATTAATCTTTCTTTAGATCTATTCCACAAGGTAATTTTAAATTTAAGTTTAGACAATGCATAAATTGCAGCTTTACTAGTACCCCCTGCACCAAGTACAGCAGCTGAATTATAAGTTTTATGAATTCTTCTAAATTTTAAAGGATAATACAACCCATGCCAATCAGTATTTGTACCAATCAACCTTCCATTTCTTTTAATAATAGTATTAACAGCTCCAAGTATTTTAGCTTCAGAAGAAATTTCATCAAGATAAGGTATAATTGATTCTTTATATGGAATTGTTATACTCATACCTAAACAATAAGGAGATTTAAGTGTTTGGATAACTTCATCTAAACTGTTTGTTTCAAGGAATTCATATGTGTAATCTAAGCCATAAGATGAAAATAGTCGATTGTATAATTTTTTTGCTGGACTTCGACTGATATTGTTTCCAGCTAGATAAAAACACTTTTTTTCAGGCATAATATTTAGTGAAAGCTGAAAATTTTTTAGTTCTTCGTATGAAAGTTGACCTTTTCCAGTAGATTTTCCAAGTCTGACTGGAGAAAAATAAGTGTTTTTAATTCTTGTAACTAAATTTTCTAAGCCTAGTGAAAAGTGTATATGTGGTAAAACTGTTAAAGGTAAGGCAAAACAAGGAGATATGAATTTGACAATATCTGGAGATAATGAACACATAAAATTAAATATTGATTCAAAGTCTTGATTATGTATTTCAGTGTGATAACTGAGAATAATACGAATAGAAGGAAAAGCTAGGCGTAAAGATTCAAAATTTTCCAGCCATTTACTTCCGAATTCAAACTGAACATCTATAAAGTCTGGAAGATATTTACCAGCATTCATTAATATTTCCCAATATTTTTCATCAACATTTCCCCTAAAAGTAAAAATACTAAGTCCACCTTTAAGTTTCTCTTTGACTATATTAAGATCTTTATATGAATTCTCTATACTCTCATAAAAATCAGCTCTTATTTCAACAGCAGTAAGATATTGAGATTTTTCTATTACATCCAAATCTTCAGATGAAGAAACACATCCAAAGTTAGAAAAATCATTAGGCAGAGGGCATTTTTTCCCTAACACTTTATAACAAAACAAATTAAAGTTTTCAGAATTAGTCTCAACACAAAGAGTTGAATAATTAAACTGATAATCATATATTTTCTCAAAAAGTGGTACTCTCTTAGCATATGCTTCATAAATATTCAAAGGTACACGATGAGAAGTTTTATTTTCTAAATTACTTGAAATATTTTCCAATGAAGTCCTTATCCATATTACAGGATAATGTGCCATCAAAAGAGTTTGTGCTTGTAAATGTTCTACAATTCCTCCTCCAGTAGAAATTATTGTTTTATTAAATAAAAGGCATTTCTGCAAATAAACATATTCCAAGTTTCTAAAATTATCAATACCATTATCAGTAATCCATTCACCAAGTGAGTCTATTTGTAAATCTTCCTGAATCAAAAAATCTAAATCCACAAATTCCCATCCAATTTCTTGAGCTAATTTCATCCCAAAAGTGCTTTTTCCAACTCCTCTCATTCCTACTATAATAATATTTTGTATATTTTTTTTCTTAAACATAGGACATTTAATTTCTATTCCACAATCATTAATTGTTTTCCAGAAATTAGGAAATGTTTTATCTACAGATCTCCTTCCTTTAATCACAACTCCAGGAATTATAGTACCAAGAACAGCAAAAGCCATAGCTATCCTATGATCATCATAAGTTTTAACTTCAACTTCTTGCTTAAGTTTTTTCTTTCCAATAATTCTAATTCCTGATGGTATACTTTCAGAATAAACACCAAATTTTCCTAATTCATGAATAACAGCTGATATTCTGTCACATTCTTTATATTTTTGATTTTCTATCCCTGTGATTTCACTTTCGCCATCACAATTTGCCATAAGAATCGCTGCTGTGATAAAACTATCAGTACAGTTATTCATGTTAACTTTAACTGGATTTAAATCATTCCCTTGAATTGTTATTGAAAAATCATCTATTCTTACATTGCAACCCATTTTTTCGAGAACTTCAACAAATTTCACTTCACCTTGAGTTGATTTTGACCCTAATGATTGAATTGTTATAGTTTTTTTATGCAAAGCAGCTAATGCGAAAAAATAAGAAGCTGAACCTGCATCAGGTTCTACAATAATTGAACCAGGAGATTTATACCCGGTATTAAGTATTTGATAATGATGAGGGGATAAAACTGTGACAATTGCCCCAAAGTCTTGCATTGCTTTTATTGTCATTAAAATATAAGAATAAGATGTGGGTTCTCCTTTACATTTTAAAATAATTTCTGTGTTTTGTTCTGCACAAGGACTAGCCATTAAAACAGAAGATACATATTGAGAACTTATACTAGGATCAATTTCAATCCTTCCTCCAATAAAACCTCCACCTTTAACAAGAAGTGGTAAATAACCTTCTTTTTCAATACAAACTGCTCTTTTTCCTGTTATATTCATTGCTTCTATTAAATCTTTTATAGGTCTTAAATGCATTCTAGGACAACCACTAATCAAAGTTTCCCCTGGAATTATCATACAAGTCATAGCTAAGAATCTTGCAACAGTTCCTGCATTGCCAACATACAATTCTCTTGATTTCTCATTAGATTCATTTTTTGGTTCGATTATCAGATCTTGATTATCCACATTAATCTTACATAATCCTAAAATTTCTAATGATTTAATCATTAAACTTGTATCTTCACTAAATAATGCTTTGTTTATTCTGGTTGGGGTTTTACATAAAGCTGATAAAAGTATATATCTATTAGTCAATGATTTCGAACCTGGTATTAAAAGTGAATCAAATGAAGGAATTCCATAAAGAGTTATTGAAGAACAAAGAAATAAAGATAAAATTTCATCAGTGATAAGTAGTGGAGTTGGGTTTATTTTTCCTATTTCTGAAGGGATATATAATGGGATTTGAGATGTCCTTCGTTTTTTATCAAGTTTAGCTCTTGAAATTATTTTTGAAAAGTCAATTTCAGGGATTTTAATTGGAAGTTTGTATGACTCAAGCACTGATTTAAAGTACTCCAAATCAACATTTGTCTTGTTCATAAAATTCCCTATTTCAAGTTCACAATACATTCCTATACTTACACAAAGACCATGATTTAAATCTTTAACTTCTGTTTCTAAAGCATGACCTATAGTATGCCCAAAATTCAAAATCATTCTAAGTTGGGATTCATTTTCATCTTCCTCAACTATTTTCGCTTTTAATTCAATTGACTTTTTTATCATATATTGAAGCCAAATTCTATCTATCATTATTTCTTCTAATGTTCTTTCGGCGATTTCTGTAAAAAAACTCTTATCAAGAATTGCAGCAATTTTTATAACCTCGCTCATACCCGCAGCCCACATATCAGCTGGTAGAGTATTAAGAAATACTAAATCTATATACACATGTTTTGGCCTATAAATTGTCCCGATTAAATTTTTCCCATGCTCAGTATCCACAGCATTTTTACCTCCAATAGTTGAATCTACCATTGAAAGTAATGATGTTGGAACTAAAACAAAAGGAATTCCTCTCATGTATGTACTTGCAACAAATCCAACCATATCACTTACTACTCCACCTCCAAAACCAATAAGCCCACTGTTTTTTTTACATCCACTTTTTAGTAAAAAATCTTCTATAAAGGTTTTTGTTTTTCTTGTTTTAAACCTTTCCCCTTCGTGAAATACACATACAGGAAATCCCCAACTTTCAATCTGATTTTTATATGCTGAATGTATATTTGTTTCAGTTATAACAAACCATTCTCTATCTTCGAGTATTTCTTTTTTAAAAAACTCTTTACCAAGAAATATTTTGCAACTAAGACAGTCGACTTCTTCCATAATCTATTAATTAATTTCGTGTATAAAAAGATTTATAAGTTGAAGGAACATATGAAGGGGGGTTTTCATACTGAGGGACTTCGTATTTTGATTGTGGAAGTGAGTAGTCTAAAGATTTTTCCATAGGACGGGACTGAATAAAAAGATCTTCTCTTGCTTTTCTTAAGTCAATACTTTCTTGTATAGGATTACGGGAGTTTGTTAAAGGTACAGTTTGGGGAATAAACTCAGTTTTTATATTTCCTTGAGGTTTTTCAAAGGTATCTATAAGATAATTCCTATTATACATTGGTTGTTTATAAGAATCTTCTGCTTGGAATATAGGATCAGGTTTTTGATATAAAAAAGTTTCTGGACTTGGGTATTGAGATGGACCTGGATATTGAGGATTATTTGAATATTGAGGATTATTTGAATATTGAGGAAAATCTGAATATTGAGGAGGAATTGAATATTTAGATGGACCTGGATATTGAGAAGGATCTGGATATTTAGATGGATTTTGATATTGGAGAGGAATTTGTTGAGGATAAGAACTTTGAGTCATTTGAGGAGGAGGAATATATTCAGGAGTATCTTTTTGATAATATCGAATTGATTGAGGATATGGTTCTTGTGGAAAACGAGAAAGGCGAGGATCATTAGGGTATTTAGAAGGTTCAGTTTGATATATAGGTCCTGTATAGTTCATTTTTGGTTGTGACTGAATTACTGGCGGCTCTGATGTTCTTATTCTTGACTCTCTTGTTGATGATTGGTATCTTTGCAAAAAAGAATCGTCAAACCTTTTCATTAAAGAGTTAAAGGAATCTCTATCTGTAACTCTAGTTAATTCATCTAAGAAATTTTTCAATTCATTTGAAGGGATAACATCTGAACCGGTTTTGTTTAAAATAGACATTATTTAAATATGAAATCCTACTTATGTTTTATTTTTTAGGTATGTTATGAGGTAAATGATTTACTTTTTTCATATCTATTTTTAAGTTAGATAATATTATTTCACTCTATTGAGGTATAAGTGTCTTATAAACTTATAATAAAACTTCTTTCCCATTATATAGCTAAATGATTTACTACATAAACTATTTTTAGAAACAATATGATAATATACTACTATTCAGGTTTTTTTTCTTTATATTCTTTTTGGACATTAAGCGGAAGAAGTGTTATAAGTCGAGGTAATGTCCATGAAAGCATCTGCGATAACGGTGTTAAATCATTTGGTTTTTCTTTCGTAACAGGATCAGCAACCTTCGCCATATCCGCTGCTCTACTAAAAGCTTCAATAAATTCAAGAAAATGCATTTGATACTGACGATCAGTATCTAATTCTTGTACCTGCGTCATCATAGACAAATTAAAAGCTAATCCAATTTCTCTAACTGTAAAAGTTTCAGTAATTAAATCCGTTCCTTGAATTATTGCTTCAAACTCAGATAAAGACATAAACGGTTTTTGTCCTGGCTTAACTTTCCTTCCTGAGTATCTTCCATAAATATTTTGTAATAAATGCCGATTAGCTTTTAAAACCAAATCACAACCTTCATTTAAATACCTTTCAAAACGCCACTTATCAGCTAATATATGAGATAAATTAGGAATAATATTATTTTCCAATAACATTATCACAGCTTCTGAATGACATATAGCAATTCCTCCTTTATAATATTTATCAATAGCAATTCTTGTTAAAATTTCCATAAACTGAAAACGTACTAATGCATTAGGAGGACTTCTTGGATTACGGGTTTCTGAATATAAAGCTCCTTTCATATGAAAGTCTAAATCAGAAAGACGGAAATTTGTGTCAACTATTTTAGCTTCATTACATAGTTCAGTAAATACCATTTGACCTATAGACCATATTTCACCTTGAGGACTTATAGATGAATAATATTTGTATATTTCTTTAATGATTTTATATTTACTTGATAAATATGTTTTGATTTTCTGTAATTCATATTGATCTTTAACAATTTTAGTGATTTTAGATTTATTCCAATCATATTCAAAGCATTTACCTAGCAACTCTTCGTTATCAAATTTATAGTCTTTAAATATACTTACCGGGATTCCCCATTCACGTTTTTTATTCGCTTGCATATGTTTTTTACGTGGATGTCGGGGCTCAAGTCCAAGATTACCAGGAAGGGCAAGATAATCTTTACCTTTTGGGTTGTTTTCTATAACATTGACTTCATTAAGTTTAAGAATAACTTTTTTCCCTTCATAAACTTGAAACTCACTTTCAATTGTTTCAGGTAGCATCTGAACCAAGTCTTTTGGATTTAGTTTTAATTCTCCATCATGTGTAAAAGCATAATAAAACTTCCCTGGTGGGCACATTCTTTTAAGTTTGTAAGTGAATTCATCAACTTTTTCCATCAAATCTCCTTCATAATCTTCAAAACCTAAATGTAAATATAATGGATCTGTTGCTGATGCAGACCAAACAAACTCTACTTCACTCCATCTTTCACATAACCAACAATTACTACATGGTCTCCATGATAAAAAATTAGTAACTCGACTGATACCTAATATTCTTTTAAATCTATGTGCTGAAGTTGGCCTTCTTTCATTACTAGGATTTAAAAACCCTAAATCATCTACTGTTCCAAAGTTACCTGATATATGTAATCCTAATAATATATGATTATCTTTTAAACCATCTCCTATAACTTCAATATCTTTACTAGATAAAGAATTATGTGATATATCAACATGAATAAGTGTCGAGTTAATTTTAAATGTTTTCCCTAATTCTTTAGCACAATTGTTTTCTAAAGGAGAGTTTAATGCATTCCAAGATAAATCCAGAACTTTTATTGTTTTGTTTTTCCCTAAAGCTTTAGCTAAATTTATAGCCTCGTTACCACGAATATTATTCCAATGAAGATCAAGTTTATATAAAGTTGTAGTTTTTGTTATAAACTTACTCAAACTTTTGTTTCCTTCTAAGCCATTTTTAGCGAAATTCACTTCGAGAATAGAAAAACTTTTTTTAAGAGCTTTGCATAATGTTGAACAGTTTTCATCTTTCATTTGAAGACCTTCAAGTCTTAATATTTTTAATACAGTTTGCCTTGTGTTGATAATACTATAAATTTGTTCAAAATTGTTTTTCTTAAGTTTATTGTTAGATATGTCGAATTCTATAAGTTTTTCAGGACTGATTTTTTCTAAGATAATTTTTGCCCCATTTTCTGTTAAGCGATTGTTGTTTAGGTTGAGTTTTTTTACACCAATTCGACCGATTCCTTCAGAAAATGCTTCAGCATAATCGTCTCCCATTGCATACATTCCTATTTCGAATTCCTTGTTTTTTCCTTTGGATTTTACAATACCCATAGGGACTGGAGATAAATGCTTTTGTTGGAGTTTGTTTAGGTAAGAATTTACTGGAGATTCTTGGAGATCAACAGAAAAATTTTTAAACCTGTGAATGTTACGATAACTATTGATAAAATCTACTTTAGCTTCCTTGCCTACTAAGTTTTGCTTTTTTGGTGACCGTTCTAAAGATACAGTTTTGAAATTGTCGTTGAAAATATTAAAGTTTTCGTAAAGTGTAGGTAGAGGTTCTGTTACAAAACTTTGATTTTTTAGCTCAGTTTCTAGGGTTTTGTTAAGTTTAATTTTGGGAACTTCGCTTTTGGAAGCTTTTTTTTTGATTCGTTCTATAATTGGCCCATTGGAATTATAATTTTTTCGGACTGGAGGTGAGAACATTATTATAAGCTATTTATTAAATTTATAGTTTAAAAAGATTAAATTTATGCTTAGTATCTTAAAATCTAAATAATATTATCTATCTTCTAACTACTTATTCATGATATTGCATGTTGGACATTCATTAGCTATTACATGTTCAGAAAGCCATCTAGCCATACATCCAGAATGAAACATATGTTTACATTGATTTTGAAAAATTGCAATATCTTGTCCTTCATGAATAGCCATAAGATCTAATGTGCAAACTAGATCTCCACTATAAACTAAATTCGTACTAAAAGTTGTGAACTTCAAATTAATATCTTTATTCTTTAATTTCGAAATACTTAAATCATTCGCCAACTCCAATTTTTCTTTCTTTTTACCAATTTTATTTTTCCTATAAGCAATAATTATAACAACAGCTAAAATAATCGCTCTATATAAACATTACATAAGAAAAAATCCTAAAATTGGCACAAGGATTTCAATAAGTAAAATTTTATCATTTCTATTATTACTTGAGTTTTCAGTCATGCAATCAGGATCATTTTGGCAGAGGCTGTTACAATTTCCATCACCTAAAATAAAAGTATAACATGAGTTTTGTTTTAGACAGTTTAGAAAATTATATGAGCATCTTTCTGTATTACAATTCGGATTACATGCATTTTCAAATAAGTTCATAACTGTACACCCAGCATCACATTCATAAGATGCTATATAAGGATCATTAGAACTTAATATGTATAGATCCCATATATATTTAGGGTTATAAAGATACACATCATTTATAGATATTTGTGGGAAAATAACAGAATCGATTTTTCCTTGCGATAATAAGACGGAGTCATTGTAATTAGGAGTAATCCCAAACCCTGCAAGGATTAGTTCATGACAATAAACGCTTCTATCATAATAACACTTGTAATATAAATCCATCATATACGCAAAAAAGTTATAAATCTCATTATCTTCAAAGATATTAAATGCATTTAAAGAAAGAATAGTATTTAAAATCCGTTCTCTCCCTGTAGAATATTCAGAAGGTGGAAGACAATATAAAGCATTATCAGTACTATTCAAACAATTTTCATCTAGCATGTTTCCTTGCTCAATATAACTAAAAATTATTTCAAAATTACTTTTCTTCATTCCATACTCAAACGTCACTTCCTTAGTATTATAAATATAATCTGAATCTTTATCATAATCTGAAGCCATATAAAACTTAAAACTCGGATACTTAGTCATTTTATATTCTGAATAAACATAAATAGCCCAAATCTGTTCTTGAATATAATCCTCAAAAATTTTAAACGTTTCTGAAGATATTATCAAACAAACTGCAAATGTATAATAACTATGATAAAGATCATCTTTATTATCATTAACAAAATCCCCATTCTTATTGTTATAATAATAAGATATATTATCAGATACAATTATAACACCAGGTGATCCTGTTTGTTCAACTATATTGCTTATAATTATAAATGAACAATTGTTATTATCTACTTTTGAGACTATTGGAATTGTTGTTTTATTTAGAAGGGATTTTTGATCAGATGAAAAATCGCATGATGAATCAATTTCAATAAAAACGAATTTACCGTATATTGGATATAGATGAGCATTGCTAAATGTTGTTATTATGTAAGGGATGGATGAATTTGCCAAGATATCAGGGCTAACAATTGAAAGTTTTGATAAGCAGAGAGGTAATAAACTTAAAAATGTTAGCATTTTTTATAGGATTAATTCACTTTGAAATGTAATGTAATGAATTAAAGGTATTTATAGAGAATTTTGTTGGATATAATACTTAGATACATAGAAGATTATGCTTTTAGAGAATGTAACTTCATATTTCCTTTATTTTAATATTATGTTGTATATATAAAGTTTGATAAGCATGATAATATACAAGTTAGCCTGTTTATAATAGTTGCTTTTTTATGATTTGGCTGAGATTAGGATTTTGATTATGAGGTTATGAAATAAGTTGTAATTTTATATTAAGATACTTTTANAGAGAATTTTGTTGGATATAATACTTAGATACATAGAAGATTATGCTTTTAGAGAATGTAACTTAATATTTCCTTTATTTTAATATTATGTTGTATATATAAAGTTTGATAAGCATGATAATATACAAGTTAGCCTGTTTTATAATAGTTGCTTTTTTATGATTTGGCTGAGATTAGGATTTTGATTATGAGGTTATGAAATAAGTTGTAATTTTATATTAAGATACTTTTTATCTTGGATTTTGATATGGGGTATTAGGATTTACTCTAAAGTTGTATTTTTTGGGAATTTGGGAATTCCTCAGAATTATTTTCAAAACAATTTATTTATATGCCTTGTATAGAAACTTGTATTGAAAGCTAAAGATCATAATATCTTACCATTCTTTAAAATATATAAGATCATATATGCACAAAGTATGACCTTTATAGTTTAAGTCATTTATAAATTTCGTAAAAAGCTGTTATTACTATTGAAGGTTTTATCATTAACTTAAGAAGCAATTTTATATTCTAAGCCTCTAAAAAGGTGTTTACTAATTGATGATTAGGGTTGTTATGTCTTTCTGAGTTTTTATTATGATTTTCTTAGTAAAACTTTAGATTTTTTTTATCTCGATAATTTAATAATAAAATTAAACTAATGAAGGTGAAAGTCAGTAATATGAAGTTAAATAATAATATAACAGCAACTTTCTTTAGTATATTAGTTGGAATTGTGTAATAATTGTAAGTAAAATAAAAACAAATTTTAATGCAATATCACTAAAAAGTTGTAAAAATAATAGTCATAATTGAAATTAGAAGCTATAAAATATGTAATACTTGGATATTTAGATTCTAAAACTTTTAATAAGTATAAGTTATCTATATTAGTTTATCAAGATATGTCAATTTTTTTAAAGTATTTCTAGTATAATAATGCAAACTGAATAACCACTAAAAAGCTAATCTTCTAAATTCTGTATGATTAGACTATTATTATAAAATTTGTGTAATTAAATACATTATCAGAAACAATAATAGTTTTTCAGGTGAACTAATATTTCATAATACCATACTTAAGTTGAGAAATAATGTAATTTAATACAACATATATTGTAATTTGATATATGGGTAATTTTTATTCTGATTAAATAAGGCAATTAGCTAATGATTGAAACATAAGTCATTCTGCATGTATAAAATAACTTGATACTGCTAAATATTCTTACCACATAAAGAAGCGATATATCGGCAATTTCATTTAGATTGACTGTAAAGCTAAATTAAATCTCAAAGAATCAATGCTTTATCATAAATATTCATTTAGCTTATCATATATAATGCTAATTAAATATAGTTCTTATATAATTTTTATCAAATCTTACTAGCCAATTACTTTTTTATACATTCGATAATTAGTCAATAATTTCGCAGACCTTTTTCAAAACTGTGTACTTATTACATCAAAAATCTATAACCCACATAATTTTAAAATAAAATCCAAATCCGCAAGATTTCTCACAAAAATTGTTAGATTCAAATTCCTCTTATTTGAATTCAAAATAAAATCTTACTAAAAAAAACTATTCCAAACCTAAAATATTTCAGTATAATAAAATTCTATCTTTTGGGGAAATAATATGAAATAAATATGCTGAGATGTTCTGATTGCATCGAAAGAGCTGTGGTACTTTGTGAATGCAATAAATCTTTATTCTGTACAAAGTGTTGTCAACCCCACACAACAGAAAAATCTTATGAGAATGATACTCTTAATCATAATCTCATCTCTATTGATCAGGTTCTTTTAGAAGGTTTTTCAAACTCATGGGAAGCTAAGACCTCTTTTATAAAGCGATTTGGGGTTTTTTTTGAAGGCCATTTAGATCAAATCAAAAGCCTTAATATCTCTTTAGACGGGAATTTTTTAGTATCTGGTTCTTTAGATAAAACAGTTCGAGTATGGGATTTGCAAAAAAAATTACAAATTGCAATGTTCATAGGTCATAAATCTCCAGTAAACTCTGTTATTTTTTCTTCTAACCAAAATTTAATTATTTCAGGGTCATCAGATCGGACTATTAGATTATGGGATTTCTTAGAAAAAAACCAAATTCTTATACTTAATGGGCATACTAAAGAAGTTAAAAGTCTTGCAATGGCTCATGATAATATTTTTGTCTCAGCTGGTGAAGACAATTATTATCGAGTATGGAAATTACCAAAAAATTATAAGGGAAATTCAAGTGAAAAAATAAAAAGTCCAAAAATTTATGTTGGAGTTGACAACAAGTTATCGATAAAGAGGAATCATATTCAAAATAATGCTATGAAAATTATAGATGAACAAAAAGGAAAAATCGCAACTTTAGTTAATATGAAAATCAATTGTGCAGATTTTACTTCAGATTTAGCTTATGTTGTATTGTCTCTCCAGAACAAAACTATTTGTTTTTGGGATACTCATAAACAATGTATTGAATCTGAACTTAAAGGTTCAACTTCAGATATCTACAAAATGTCTATATCAAAAGATCATAAATATGTATTAACAGCATCTGATGAAAATTTTATTAGAGTCTGGGATATAGCGAATAAGCAGCAAATAGGAATTCTAGAAGGACATGAAGACAGTGTGACTTGTGTTGTTTTTAGTGATGATAGAAATTTTGTTGTGTCTGGTTCAAAAGATAGAAGTGTTAGAGTTTGGGATTTCAATAAAAAAACAGTAATAGCGATATTTAATGGGCATACTTATGATATAACAAGTGTAGCAATTACAACAGATAATTTATATGTAGTATCAAGTTCTATAGACCGTAGTTTACGTATCTGGAGCATCTTAGAAAAAAGACAAGATTCTGAGTATATCGGAAATACAGACATAATCTGGTGTACCGCAATATCTCCAAACAACCAATACGCGATTTTTGGGACAAAATGTATGAAAATCGGTCTTTATAATCTTTTTGAAAAAAGACTAGAAGTTTTTCTAGAAGGTCATACATACATGATAAACAGAATTATAGTATCAAATGATAATGCTTATGTTGCATCAAAATCCCCAGAAGAAAGGATTATCTGGAACCTTACTACAAAAACTAAAGAATATACTTTAGAACAGAAAATTATATATTCTCTTGCAATAAGCCCAGATAATACATATTTAGTATCAGGGGTATTAAATTCTTTAGCTCTTTGGAACCTTAAAACCAAACGACTTGAAAAAGTTCTAACAAATCATACAGGTTGTGTAATATGTGCAGTTATATCAAAAAACAATGAATTTGTTGTATCAGGTTCACGTGATCTAAGTATTATAGTATGGAATCTACAATCAAATAACTTAGTAGTAGTTTTTAAAGGACATAAAGATTGGGTTAATTGCTTGGCCATGACCTCAGATTGTGAAAAAATCATCTCCGGGTCATCAGACAGGACAATAAAAATCTGGTCGATATCTTCAAAAATCCAAATCTTCAATATATCTTTAAACACAGATAATGTGACATGTATGAAAATAAGCAATAATGATGAAATACTCGTTGTAGGATCAAGAGACAGGACAATATTAGTATGGAATTTACAAGAAATGAAAAAAATTAATGTTTTAAAAGGACATACTTATTCAATAAATTCAATTGCCTTATCATATGATTGTAAATATATAGTATCTGGATCAGCTGATAATACTGTTAGAGTTTGGCATATAGATAAAGATGAGGCTTTATATGTTATAAATGATCATAATGATTGGGTTAATGGAGTTTATATAAGTAATGATAATAGATTTATAGTATCAGCTTCAAAAGATAAGACTGTGAAGATTTGGGATATGGAAAAAAGAATGAATGTTGCTGTTATGATTGGGCATACTAGTATTATTACATGTTTAGCTGTTAGTCAAGATGGGAAATATGCTTATACTGCGTCACAAGGAGGAGTTATTAGATGCTTTGATTTAGAGGGAAAAAAAGAAGAATTCTTCATATTTCCTTTGGAGGAGGAAAATGTTTGTAGATGGATACAAAAATACCCGGAATTTAATGTATGCTTGAATGAGTTTGCTGAGTTTGATGATTAAAAAAAAGATAAGTAGATAAGGATTTTAGAGATTATTTTAGTAAATTGTGAGGATAATTTCGAATGGATTTGTTGGATTAGATTGAAGGATTTGGTCGATATGCTTTGAAGAATTTAGGGTTAATTTAGATTGTATGTAGTATAATAATATAGTTAATTATTATGAATTTTTTGTTACTATTAGCTAACTGGTACTATAAATTCGATTTATTATATACTTTTAATATTATAGATTAGTTATTTTATTTTATAATAAACTATACTATATTTCATAAGAAAATTTAATTTCTTAACATAATCATCTTTAACATCTTCCCTTATTCTAAAATATTTTTTTACTATTTAACTTTAATTAACTAACTACCTCCTCAGGTTTCATCTGTGGTCTAAGCACAACCTTTCCCAAACTCATATTCTTTTTATAAAAACTCAAAGCTTCTTTAACACCTTCAATAGGAAACTCTTTTGAAACATCAGTTCTAAGTACCGTAGGAAGAAGTGCAACAATCTTATTAGCCATATTCCNTTAAGCACAACCTTTCCCAAACTCATATTCTTTTTATAAAAACTCAAAGCTTCTTTAACACCTTCAATAGGAAATTCTTTTGAAACATCAGTTCTAAGTACCGTAGGAAGAAGTGCAACAATCTTATTAGCCATATTCCATCTTGTTAAAATATTCTTTGTTTTAATCCACTTACTAAGCCATAATCCTTCAATTCTTTTATTACTAAAAATAATAGCACTAGGATTTATATCTTTGATTGAAGTCATACTTAAATGCCCATAAATATATACAACAGAATTTTCACACATAGAATTAACAAGAATTCCAGTCATTTCCCCACTAACAGCATCAAAAGCTATAGTCGCATTAAGATTTAAAGCAAACTTTTTAAGTTCTTCTTGGAAATTTTCGCTTGTAGAATTTAACACATGTTCCGCTCCAAGTTCTCTTAAAGCTGTTACTTGATCATCTCTTCTAACTATATTGATTATAGGTATTCTTTCACTTATACAATATCTTGCAAGCATTTTCCCAATAGCTGAACATGCTGCAGTTTGAACAACAGCCTGATGTTTCCCTTCTTTGATTTTTTCAGCGAACATCATGACAGTAAAAGGATTAGCAAACAAACAACATCCCATTGTAAAGGGCATATCATCAGGTAAGACTACACATGATTTTGCTGGTAAAACTGTGTATTCAGCCCAGACTCCATTACCTTTTTCACAAAATATTGCAACTTTTTTACCGACTAGTCTCCATGCTAGAAGACCTCCACCACTAGAAACTACTGTTCCAGAAGCTTCGAAACCTGGGACTACTGGTAAAGGCTTTTTTGTCCCGTATTTACCTTTGAGAAATACAATATCAGAAGGGTTTATAGGGGATGCTTCGATTCTTACGAGAACTTCTCCTGAAGATGGAACTGGAATTGGTAGTTCTTCTACTGAGAAATCATTTTCAGCTTTCAAAAGCACGGCTCTCATTTTATAAGATAAATAAGGTCACCATTTTTTACAGACGTCATTGGTAGGATTAGCTAAATTAATTTCAATATATTTTGTTTACAACTAACTATTCTCATCTGTATAAAAATTATTATTCCTAATAATTATTTGAGTGAACAAATAAATTCATTATACCCTGTTAATCCATCCCACTCAGCATCTAAAAAGTGATGATCATTTGATTTCAGGCTTCAAAATAGCATTTATAAGATTTATGCCTTGACCATAAACTAAAACATATCTCATTGAGTAATTTCTAAAATAGCATAATTAAACAAGCTTTTTATTTAGCTTTAAGATTTTGACTTCCAATATATTCTCATCATTTAAAAGTATAAACTCCATTAATAAACTTAAGACTTGGATGATAAACAGAATGCTCTAAAATTATTTATATCATTTTTTCTATAGATCTTCAACTTAGTATATAATTTGGAACATCAGTTTATTTGCAGGCTGAGTTTTTTTATGCTTTTCATAGAAGGATAACAAGAATATGCTTAAATACTGGTTAATAGAATCNTAAATATTGGTTAATAGAATCAGGTATATAATAATGTTTGTTATAAATGCCAGCCAACTAAAATAAAAAATGTTTGGCTTAAAATGATGATTGAGTAAATTTTATTATTTTGATAAACAGGGTTGATTTAGCTGAGTTAANTGTTTGGCTTAAAATGATGATTGAGTAAATTTTATTATTTTGATAAACAGGGTTGATTTAGCTGAGTTAAGAATAATTCAAGTCTCTCAAGTAACTAATATTAAGGTGATTATATTGTATGGCATTGCTTTGAAAGAGTTTTAACTTATTAGCAGCTTTTAGGTTTATTGTATATCTTTGATTGGAGAAATAATATGATAAGGCTAGAGGCGAAATCACTGAATTAGAGAGAAAATCAAAACTGAAGAAAAAATGAGAAAGAATAGAAAAATCAATATAAGAATAGAAGAAAATAAGAAAATAATATAAGAATATAAGAATATAAGAGGCTAGAAAAGAGAACAAGAACACTTAAATGATAAGAAAAATTGAAAAAAAAAGAGAAAAATATCAAAAAGAACTTATTAATAAGATAGTTGCTTTTTATTTTTTATATTTCTTTAATTTTATATATCAAAACAAAATTTAACAATAGCATTTTAACTATCAAGAAACTCTTATTAATCAATAGCAAACTCCATCTCAACAGATCATCAATCAAATAAATAAAAATCTCAAAAAAAAGGCATAACTATATATTTATGA
>MPUH01001248.1:0-20285 GCA_001970955.1 Stentor coeruleus
AGATAAATATAAATATAAAATTAAGTTATTTCAGACTACAAGCATATTAGAACAAAAAATCATTATAGAGAAAGTAAAAAATTCAGTAAAGCAAGCAAAGAAAGGTACATTAGCTTCATCTATAATTAATGTATTAATAAGTGCTATGAACTTTGAGTTTTCCTCTATATTCAATTTTCTTAGTACCGCTGAAATGTTTTATTCTGTTTTATTATACAATGTAACAACATTACCAGCACCTGTATATGCATTTGTATCAAATTTGCGTATAAATTCTCAAATTCCAAATATTTTTTCTTATCTAGATGATTTTTCTCTTAGCAGTATTCCTAAAATCTATGAGAAAATGGGTTATAAATCGACTTTATTACTTTCTAATTGTGGAGTTCAAATATTTACTTTGATTATGTTTATAGTTTCTTTTTGGTTATTAAAATTTATAAGCAAAATTAACTATGTTCAAAGCAAGGCTCAAATCATTTTGAATTTTTTCCAATATAGCATATTTATAAGATTTTGGTTACAAACATATTTTGAAATGCTTATAGCTAGTGTAATAAGTTTAAATACTGTAAATATTCATTCTACAGTACAAGTTATAGATTCGGTTATAAGTATGATAATATTGGTAAAAAATAAGCAGATTATAGAAATTGGTGGAATTTTTGCTCTCATATGGGTAATTCTTTCAAGAAACAAATTAGTAGAATCTGAACAAATAGAAAATTACACATTAAAATATGGAACAATATTTGAAGAATTCAAAAGTAATGATATAAGTGCTTGGCTTTTCTATCTTTTTTACATTCTCCGCAGACTTATTATCTTTTTGTTTATCGCTTTTAGCTCAGATTCAGCATTAATTTTAACTGTATCTATGACTTTATCTTTATCTGTAATATATAAATAGATAGGAACTTATGTTCTTGCAACTAATTGCTTTAAAGACTCAATACAAAATATTTATCATATTATAAATGAATTAGTTGTGGCATCTTATTATTTAGTTTTATTGGTTTCCTTAATCCCAAAATTTTTAGACGATGATAAACTAAGATTCTTATGTGTTAGTTTTGTTTTTATAGCTTGGGGACTGAATTCTTTTTGTAGAAGTATGGTTCTTATGAAAAAACTTGTTAGAAAACTTATTGATTATTTGAAAAGTAAAAGAAAAACTTTTACAACAAAAGTTATTCCTTTTTATGTGAATAGTGGAGTTGATACTACTGGAAATTGTAGAGCTAGTAATTCTAATAAGCTCTAATTCATGACTTTACAAATTAAATCTCATATACTTAAAATCACTAAAATTGAATTTTAAATTCTACTTTAAAAACTATAATCTTTGAATCTTACCTTCTTATTTTTTCCCAAAATATATCCTACCTAGCATGAAAAAATAAATCTACCACTTTAGTCTTATTCTTATTTTCTAAATCAGAATATATAATGAAATTAAAACTTCCTTGAAGCTATACTTGCTTTAGTAGGTTTTTCTAAGCCAAGCTTCAGCTAAATTAAAAAACATTATAAAAAGTTAAATTTACTTAAAGCTAAGCTTTTCATAGTTTTTATTTGTTTTGAATATAAAAAGATTGATGTCATCAAAATCTAATAAAAGTGTTCTTACTATATATTTTTCTTACTAAGATAAGCTGGCGAGTATATCATAAATACGACACAATTGATTCTTTTATCATATTTCTTAAGTGTATCCTTAGTATTTGCACTATAAAACTCCTAATTATATTTTCTATTATTTCAGTTCTCTAAGGTTCTTTCTTCAGTAATTCTTCGTTTTTATATCCTAAAAGTGTTACTTCGTTACTTGATAACCCAAAGTTTTACCATATTGATTGATAACTGAAAGCTTTTATAATTTAATAAAGTTATATATGTTAAAGTGTCCTAATTAATCTTATTAGCAATCCAGTTTTTGAATATCTTTACTTCATTATTGCTTGTTGCATAGTAAAAATGTTTATTATTCTTACTTACTTCTAAGCAGTTCACCATTCCATTTTCTATAATTTCTCGCTTTTCATTTAAGTCTTGAAGAGACCAAAATTTAATATTTCTATCATGCGATGCACTTATAAAATAATTTTCTATAAAAGCTAATGCAACAATTTCTTTTTTATGTGCTTTAATTACTCTAATAATTTCATAAGTATCTTTTAGCCATATAATGATTTTTTTGTCAACAGATGAAGAAATTATATAAAGCTTTGAAATTATAATACAAGTCACGCTGCTTTTATGCTTATAAAATGTGTGAACAGCCTCACAATTAGCCAATGACCATTTTTTAATTGTTGTATCATAAGAGCCACTAAAAATTGAAAGATCATCATTTGATAAAGCAAGGCAACTTATAGAATTTTCATGACCTTCAAAAACTCTAAGTATTAAAAAGGTAGTAAAGTCCAAAAGAAAAATTCTATTATCCCGACATCCAATAAAAATTAGTTCATTAATAGCTTCTATAGCTGAAATATCTGTACCAGTAACTTTCTCAAACAATACTTTGGACATAGTTTCTATATCAAAAACAAAAATCATTCCATTATATCCCCCATATAATAAAAAAATATTATTATAGAAAACTTTCATAACATTGCATTTGTTTGATCTTATTTTTTTTATAAGTTGGACCTCATTGAATTTTGTATGATACATTTTTATTTTTCCGGCTAAAGTAGATAGAAATATATATTTATCTGCCATTTCTACAATTTTGACTATTTTATTTTTAATCTTTATGGGAAACTGAAAAGAAAACTGACTGGTATGAAAATCTTTATTAAGATTCTTAAGGATTGCACATTCATCGCATAAATTGGAATTTGCGTTCATGTAAAATTCGTTACCGTATGTATAAGTGTTACAATTTGCACATTTTATATTTATTATAAAGTGATCCTCACAGTAGAATTCCTGTTTGTAAATCAAATTTGTTATATCAATTTTTCCACATATACAGCATTGTTTATTTATAAGACTATAATAACAGGTATTGCATGCATAAATATCATTTACAATGTGTCGCAAAGCTGTACTATCAACATTTTTATCACAAATCATACAATTTATATCAACATATGCGGTAAATTCATTAGGAAGAAGAGAGAAATCATGCTTTTCTATTCTTTTTTTGAAAGCGTAAATACGCTGTATAGATGAAGGATATTTGAATTTTGCAGTAATAAAATCTTTAAGTGAATTTAAGCTGAAATCTTCAGATTTGTAAATTTCAGTGTCGTTGAAAATATTTTTTACTTTTATTATATATCCACCTTTTTTGAAAATTGAACTGGCAGATTGAAGAATGGGGTGGTAACCTTCTTTGATAATTGAATTGGTAATGAGGTAGTTGAGCTTTAAATAGGGATCGTTTTTGAATATATCTGAACATTCAACATCATTAACAATACTTTTTTTTTCTAAATAATCCATAGCTTTAATAATTGTTCCATGATCTCTAGCTTTAGCCATTTCTTTTTCACCTTCGAGCATATTAATCACCAGGAGAGACTTATCAAGCGTTTCACTCAATTGTGCAGATTCTCCCCGTGAAGCATATAAATTAGTAAATTTAGTACAATAATCATTTTTTTTAAGGCAAATATTTCTTTTCTCAATTTTTTCATCTTTGAGTATACCAGTCACCATTGGTTTTTTAACTTTGAACATATCAATCACCAGGGGAGACTCACCAAGCGTTTTACCAAACTCTGTAGATGCTTCACGTAAACCATATATACTACAAATTTTACTACAACAATCATTGACTTCAAGGTAAATATTGCATTTTGACTCAATTTTATAAAATTTTATCAGTGATAGGTTTTCAAGCTTTATAAGTTTGTAAACTAAAATCTGATTTTCTATTGGAAATCCTTTAATATTAAATATTTCAATTTTAATATCTTCAATATTTCCTGATTCAATAACTTGTACTATAAATGCATCTCCTTTGTTCATGAATATCTGCAAATCAATCATTTTTATTAGTAAAAGTTCTAAGGTTGGGTCTTCTTTTAGAGAATTTACATAAGTTGTATCAGTTAATTCATAATTGGAATAAAACAGTTTTATGTACTTATATAAAATATTTAGCTTCTCAGAAATAAGTATTTTCAAATCACTTATAGTTGTGTTAGCATTAATATTAAATATATAGATTTCATCTAATTCTTGATTTCTGACCTTTATCTCAGTATCCATGTATACTTCAATCAGTTGATTTCTTCCAATTTTATAGTCAATGAGCCTTAAAGAAGGGTCCAAAAATATAGATTTATATATCACAATTATATTAGAAATGCTTAATTCAGCTTCAATCAATTTAGTAAAACTTTCAATAGTTTGAAGGAGATTACCAATTATTGTATATTTGTTTTTACATGTTTGGATATCTAAACAAACTTTTAGCTTTTTCTTAATCAAACAGGCTTTTTCATGATTATCATAGTTGCATAAATTATCATAGAGGATAAAACTAGATGCATCCTTTATGGGAATATCACTCAAAGGAGAATCACTCATTTCAATAATTTTGCCTTCTAATATCAATATAAAATCATTTCGTAGAATTTCAAAATTATCTTCAATCAAATGAATTAAAGTTTTTATAGTATCATCATTTCCTATATTGATATAATGTATTTCAAAATTCAACCTTTGCACACTGATGCTTAGTTTATCTTCAGATAGTGATCTATAAAGGCTAAAAAAATCGCCATAATTTATATTATAATCTTTTTTCGCATTTTTAGTGCTAAACATTGTAACTTCATTATTAACAAATGCACAATTAAAAACATTATAAACTTCTTTTAGCCTATTTTTTATATCTTGAATAGTTTCATTAGCTTTGTATTTTATCTCATATAATTTTTCAGTATAGGCTTCCTGAATATATATAGACCCTACTCTAAGAGATAGTCTGCATCCATTTGTAATATTATAATCTTGAATACTTCTTTCATTATCTAGCAAAATAGAATTGTAATCTAAAAGCATATCTTTAGCTTTCAAGTGAAATAATTCTTTAAGTTTTTTTTTTAATTGCTTTATTTGTATGAAATCTTCTATATTTTCTATGAGCTTACGATCAAACTTAGAGTTTATAACTTCTAACGAAATAAAATCAAATTGTTTAAGCTCCACAATTTTTTTATTTGGATATATCTCTTGCACATAAAGTGGAACATATGGCATAATAAGAACTTCATGCTCTTTGCAATATACTGAGAAATTTTCTATCAAAATATTTGGATGCGGTTTTTGTTTATTAAGTAAAATTTTCATAACAATCCCTCCTTTTGCGAATTTTTTTGCAATATGCTCATACCTTGAAGTGCTCAAAAATCCAGGAAAAAATAATGGAATTTTTTTCTCAAGTGCATCTTTAAAAATATCATAGTCATTAGACTCAATTCCTCTATACAAACATTGTTCTCTGCATATTAAGTAATCTTCATAAAGCTGAATATCTCTAATACAAAGTGTACTAGAAAATAAAACTCTATGCAATTGATTTTTCTTAAAAGCTTTATTGAAGTTTTCATATATCAAATCGGTTGAGTATAAGTGGGTTATTGAAACTATTAAATCATTAAAGTGATTTATCATATCTTTTATATACTGTTTGTTATGCTCTTTGTTATCCATATTCAAGCAGACCAATTCATCTGCAATATTTTCTTTAGTAAGATTATAATTTGACTCAATGAGCTTTGCTACTATGTTTTTAAAATGCCAATAATTTTTTTGATGTAATTCCATATGATTAAAACTATTTTTTGTTGAAATTGCATAGCTCCAAGCTTTTTTTAGTATCAAAATTATCATGCACAAGAACAACTTTTGGGAATTTTTTTGTCCATTTTTTATGCTCTTCTATATATAAACAAAACACAAGTGCTACTTTTATATATTCATTATTGACTGAGTTTAGTAATTCTTCACCTGAAGACCCTGAAGTTAAAATAATAATCCCAGTATTTCTAAAGCAATTAATATATGTTTTAGCCTCACAAAGAATATTAAATCTTTTTATATAGAAACCCGGTGGCATAATGTCGAAGTAACAATTGTTTTCATGATTGTAAACATTTTTATCATACCATACTATGTTTACCCCGTCTTCCACAGGTATAGATCCTCCTTTTAGCCCTTTAAGAAATGTTAGGGTTTTACCTTTTAAGTCAAGCTTTATAGATTTTCTGATTGCATTGCTTGGTAGACTTCTTAAAGATGTAAACGCTTCTGAATCAAAGCCATATGCTTTTAGTTGTATAAACTTTGAATCTGAAATCATAAATGTACAATTGGGTATTACTGAGTCTTGAAATTTTAGTATCAAAGTTCCTAAGAATGGAAACTCGATTTCAAATAGCGACATATATTTATAGACAATTTACTATTTAATCACTTGCTGATTTAGATATTTTAGTTAGGAAAAAGTTAGTAATATCTTATAGCTTGAAATAAGATAAAGATAAATTATTAAGTAGATTTAGTATATCTAAAAAATCATTATGATTTAGTTTCATATACAAAATCAGCCTTTAAATGAATAAAAAATATTTATTATAAACCTTATCAATTTAACATAAACTATTTCTAAATATTTCACTAATTATTCTTCAAGAATTTTATAATAAAAAATCAGTTTATTTTTAGCATCATCAAAAAATCCAAATTTCCTATCAATAACCATTTAATTGTAAATTTAACAAAAAAAAACTCTACTATGTACAAGTCGTAAATACCATTAAATCTCAACCTTTAATCTCAATTTCTAATTTAAATACAAATATAATTCAACACTTTCCCATAGTATAATTCCATTAAATTCCAATTCTATCATACAATTTCTATTAAAATTGAATCATTATTTTATTCAATCTAATTACTAAACCTCAATCATCATCAGCAAACAAGAACCTTTTTGATGAAATTGTGCTATAAGTTGGTGTAGCACTAGTCTTAACTAAACCTTTAACTGAAAATTTTTCAAGATTGCTTTTCCTAAGATTTTCTTCATAATTAACCTCTTTTTCCATAGTCCTTCTCATATCCTTCATAATCCTTGAGCTCCTACTACAATTAATCATAGCTTCTTCACCTCTCAAAGTTGCAATCTTATTTTTAATCTGATCAATAACCATCATTTCCTTATTTTTTTCTTGAATATCCGTCATTTCCATAAATATATTCTCATGTATTTTCAGTTCAGACTGTAAATTTGAAATTTCCTTAGATCTATTTGGCGTCAATATCAAAGCTGGTGGCGGTGCTTCTTCCACATTTAAATCTTGCATATTAAACTTCCTTATCGGTTTCCTATTATCCACAACATTATTTTTAATTGTTGTATCTACAACAGTCTGTTCCCACATTTTCCTAGCTTTTTCTAGTTCAATTTTTTCATTCCTAAGCTCTTTTTCTTTTTGTTCTAAAATCTTTTCTTTTTCCCTTAGTCCTTCTTCAAGTTTCACAACCTTCTCATGTTTTTTTTTATAGCTATTTGTCAGAAAATCTAACTCAACCAGTTTATCTTCGAAATTCTTCCTTTCTTGTTCAAGTCTATAGTTTTTTTTTAAATTAAGCACAACATTCTTTTTCCCATAATCCCCAGACCTAAGTTCTCTATTTTCCTTTTCAAGTTTTTGTATATAATTTTCGATTTCATCATTTCCTGGCTTAATTTTTGATTGACTTCTTGTATTCTCTGCCCAAAAATCTTCAACAAGCATCTGTGTACGGTCAAATTGTTGTAAGACTTGCTCTAATTTTTCTTCAATTCCTTCAGGAAGTTTGATTTCTGCACTAACCTCACCGTCTTGATCTAGCCACTCGAAATTGCCATATGACCCTGCATATGAATGTAAATAACTAATAATTGAAGCATTTTTTGGGTGATATCCTGAGATTTCGATTTCTTGCATTGTGTTTTGAAGGGCGCTGTTTATACGGTCTAATCTCTGTTCAAGACTTTCTTCTTTAATATTCGGTGACAGATGATCCATTATTATTAAAATTATGAAAAAAAACGGAATTAGCTCTATAGGATTGAAGGGAGGTTTCGATAAATTATTAAGTGGTGTGATTGATAATTTTGGCAGGTTTTTATGAGGATTTATATAGAAGGATGATATTTTAGATAAGAAAGTTAACTAGGCAAAATGGAATTTAAGGATTAGCTGTGTATTTTGGGTATTTTATATGAGATTTAATAGTTTGATTGTTTGAATAAGAGAAATTTTATTATTGGAAAAATTATTTAATTTTTAAGATATGCATGATGCATAGTAAATATTATTGATGCGAATTTTACGATAAAATTTCTATAGATTATAATATTGAAAAAATAAATCACTGAAAACCTTGTATAATGAGTTTGTATATTGAAAAAATATAAAATCTATATCAATACATTATCTATATTTTTATTATAGCGCATATAGTAAAATAAAAATGTATACCCATTTATTCCCTAAAACTAAAATCTTTATTCTCACCTTTCACATGTTAAGATAATTTTAATCCACTTAAAAACCATGCATCTCTTCTATTCCAGTATCTAATATTCTCTCTCTCATGACGAATCCTTGGCTAATAAATGGCATTATCCCGACTATCAACAGTCCACTACGGAGCCATAGTGGGAAGTTCCACGCACAAGCCATGGGAAGTTGGCTATGCCCCTAGAAAAAGTGTTGCTGAAAGCTTAGTAGTCCACCTCAGCGATCCTAAAACCAAAGAAGAACTACTAATTCTCGGTACATCAAACATTTCTACCTCAAACGCCTACAGAAACTTCGAACTAGCCGAGAAATTCGCCCCATCTTCTATCCTCCTCCAAACTTCTCCATCTTTTAGCAAGTTTTGCTTTGGTCAATGGCACTCAAGTGAAGAATTCCAAAACAGTCTGATGAAAAATGGATACTACTGGGATTACATTAAACGTACTCATGAAGGTTCCGGAATCAAGGCCGCCTTTTTTGAAACTCGCAAAGCCTTACTTAGTTTATGGATCAATACAGTTATGAGGACTCCTAAAGATATATGGCGTCTTTTTGTGCCTGGGCTCGATACAAAATTGATGCTTGACTTATCAACTAAACTTAAAGTTGATATTCATTATGCAGGTGAAGATTTTAACTGTTCAGCAATGGAAATGCTTTATAGAGAAACCCGCATGGACACTATTTATCCATATTTGAAATATTACTTTGGGCTTAATGAAGGCTGGGAACAAGAAGCTAGAAACTGGCAGGTGTTATTTAGAAGTCATACGACAAAAGCTTTAGCTGAAGGGCATTTTAACCAAGATAATGTCACTTGGCTTGTGAGATTTGCTGAAAAAATGATCCCTCATCAGAAAAAAGTGATTATTGATAAGAAAAATGAGGATATTTTCTGGAGTATTGAGAAGAATATGAAAGGAAGTAAGAAATTAGTCCTTGTCAACCAATGGCATATGGATGGTGTTCAAAAACTATGGAGGAGTTATCATGGACTTGAAGCTCCTAAGAAACCTATGATGAGTACTCATGATTTGCCATTAGAAGAAGTCCAAGCTTGGATGCGCGGCAAGGATTACGACAGAAATGTTATTGAAAAGAGAACCGGAGTACCAATGGCTATGCCGAACTCTAGAGAAAATACTTCTTACTGGGACGAAAATAGAAGCCATTATGCTTAGTAGCCTAATATGAATTTAGGTTATAAAATTCGGATTCATTTTGTAGTCATTTTTCCCAAGGAAGTCTTTGATGTATTGTATTACATTTGAAGATTCTAAATCATGACTGCCTTCAATAGGTACAAAAAGTTTGTTTGGGTTTCTTAAAACTTCATAATATTCTTTTATAAACCTCATCCCTGTTACTGTGTCTGATTTACCATGTATGAACATTATCGGACATTGGATTTTTTTCAATACTTCACTTGTTGGGTAAAATTCTCTAGGGAATGATAGTTTAAATGAATAGTTTGTTCTTAGAGAATATGTTAGAGAACTTTGCATTATTAGACCTGCAATATCTGGATATCGCTCTGAGAGAAAAAGCCCTACACCTGCACCTATACATTTGCCGTATAGGATGATTTTTCGCTTTGAAAGTCGAAGAGTATCTGTGAAAAACCAAAGAATGGCTTCACAATCAGAATATATACAGCTTTCGTTTATGTATTCAGAAGTATCGGTATTAGCAAAATACTCGAAAACTAAGACGTTGACGAGGTCTAGAGGGATGAGAGTTTTTTCAACCCAGTCACATGCGGATTTAAAGTCTTCGGAAGCACTGTGGCAATAGAGGATAGTGAACTCTTTGCTAAGGTTGTAGAATTTTACAGGGATACTATAACCTTCTTTCGTCCTTATGTAAATACTTGTGTTGGAACCAGGGACTTTTATTGGGTACTTTTCACCTTTGGAGCAGCTGCAGCCCATTAAAGTATTATTTCTTAATTTTACCTTTTTTTTATTGTGAGGACTTTTTGTTGTTGTTGTGAGAATATGCTAGAAATTTTGCTATTTTGAACTTAAAATAGAAAGTCCTTTTAAATTACAGTGTTTTGGTCATGATTTTGTATAGAAATATATTAGGATTTATAAAGTTTACAGAGAAAAAAATATTGAATAGAGAAGACTAAAAGCATTTGATATATGTCCATGAATAATAAATTTACCTTTGTTCTGTTTAAGATTATGAGTTTTACTATAAAAAAATATATCTCGTATGATTGTTCTAATATAAAATAGGCAATTTTCACTCTATAAATGCAAAACTAAAACAACTATTTCATCCACATCTAAAACTATTCCTCCAATTTCAAATACTTTCTTATTAACAAACATAAATTATAAATAACTGATTAAATGGCAGGCATAAGTTTACGATAATTCTCATAATACTTAATACTTTATTATAATTAACTGATTATTTAGCTCGAGCATAAATAATAAGAAGCAACACTGCCGCAGATAAAAGACCCTAATAAGTGGACATAACTGAATCGAGACTTATTCAATCCACTACAAAAACCAGATATAAAACTAGGTCCTTTTTTTTTCCTCTCCACTCGTGGGGCTTCTAGAATCCTCTCCTGAATATTTTCTTCCTTCTTTTCCTCTTCAATAACAGGGACTTTCTCCTTAATCACATCTTGTATATCTATAAACTTAGCAAAAAGTTTATATTCATGCACCCCATTACTTTTCCAATCGATATTATTCACATCATCAACTATCACAGCTTGCAAAAGAAACTTATGAAACTTCTCCAAAGAGACAATCGAAATCCTAAATCTTATTTTAACTTGAATTTCCTGTTCACCTGATATAATTTGACTACTAGGATTAATTTCAAAGAATTCAGGGGATGAAGTTTTGATTTTATAAGCTGTAGAAACACTAGCATTGTTCTTAATAGTCAAAAATATCTCACTATGGGTTTTACTTTTGTCTATAACAAATTTGAGGTTCTCTGGGGGGTCAAGTTCAATTAGTGGAGATTTTGAACTAAAGAGGTCCATAATATTTTACTTTCTATGTATTATGCTAATTAAATTATGAGGTTTTCAGCAGTGTTAGTTCTTTTACCAATCGATACTCTTCTTCCTTTTTGAGGTTGTGGATTTTGGAGAACTCCATAACTTTTGAAGCTGGGTCGTCATTTTTTATGTTGAATGCTAGTTTTTCGGTTGATTTAGGCAAGACTATAGAAAAAATAGCGATTTCACCGTTGTTGCTTTCAAGAAAAGGCCATTTAGGTTTTTTTTCAGGCTCGCTGATGAGATTTTTCAAGTCGTTGTAAGCTTTAAGTTTTGCTTCTGAAGCGAGTGTTTCTTTAGACGGGCTTTTCACTTCACTTGGTCTTGGGGATTTTTTAGTTTTATCACTAAGACTTGGCCTTTCAGGTTTTTCATATAAGGGTTTAGATTTTATTTCTGGCTGCAAATAATCTTTAGGGAAAATCCTCTCCTGTAGCTTTGGGGCAAATGTGCAGTTTTCAAGTTCTTTTTCGTCTTGGTTTTTTTGCTTATCATTCATTTTCGTCTCTTTTCTCTGTTTAGCCACTTTAGCCAAGTCATGAAGCAGTACCCCTTTATGGACATTTTGGAACTTTGGGTCATTCATCATTTTAAAATACTCCGCAGTTAGGTCTTCTTTTTCATAAACCCCATATACCCTCCATTCTTCAGGCATTTGCTCAATAATAGGCTGAAAAGTGCATTCATCCAAAGCTTGTTCTTCATTTATCTGCCTTTTTTCTTCAATTTTTTTCTGAGTCTTAACTTTTTCTGCTATTAGCATATCTTCAATTCTCCCCCCAGTTCTGTTTTGTGAGCGCCAATTTTTAGCTAAAGATTCACTTTCTAAAACAGTTTGTGGGTGAAATGAATATTCATAATTGGTTTTATAGCTTTTGTTAACTGTGCTTTTATTAACTACTGATACTCTGTTTGTATAAAAAAGGTCAAATTTTATATGGATTTTATTAGCTTCATAACTTGTAAGAACTAGTTGGTTACCTTCTGGTATTGCCATCCAGTCTTCATAAAAACCCATAACAGCTATTGTGAATACAAGTATCGAAGGCTTTCTACAACAGTTTTCCCCATCGATTGATAAGGTTTTCCAGCTGTCTAATAATAAAAGCCTTTCATCTTCCTTTTTATGCTCATCTTTTATAAAAAACATTAATTTGAAAAGCTCAATGAGCTTGGTATAATTAAGTTCATCAGAAATTTCTGCAGTTATACATATGAAAGCTTCTTCGAAATCCCTTTTGAGTTTATCAATGAGCACTTTTTCAGATTTGTTTGATATGAATTTAGAAGTTTTTGGGATTGGTGGGTTTTTGTCTTTACTAATACGCCGTAAAGCGTCGTCATATAAGATTTTTTCTACAGGTTCTGACCTGTTCATCATTGATGATTTTTTGTTTACTGTTGGATGAAAAAGTGAAGATTCTTCGCTTTTAATATCAGGAACTAAAGACTCTCTTCCGCTTGTGTTCGCTGATTTCCCTGAAGTATTTTTATACAACTTATGAAGTCTATCAAAAGTTGACTCTTCTATGTCTGACTTCCTAGCAATCATTTGTAAAGATTTTTCACATAGTTTTGGTTGATGTGTATATTCTGAAGTTTTTTCACTAGCTTTATTTTCTTCTTCTTTGATAGTTTTTATTTTACTTTCTTTTTTGTCAGTATATGCTTTCATATACTCATAAAATTCATTATAAGATTTTTTCTCTCTTTTAGCTTTTATCTGTGGTTTAAATGTGCATCCAGCAATTTCTTCTTGGGTTTTTTGTTCTTTCCAAGCTTTTATTTTCTCTTCAGTCTGTTTAGCTTTTTTATAAAACCTTTCTTCCACATCAAACCCTTGTTTTTTTAATGCACTTTCAGGGTTGTCTGCTGATATATCTTTATTTGATTTTGAGTTATTATAAAGTTTACTATTTGCAATGTTTTTTTGGATATGGTTTTTAGGGCTTGTAGGCATTTTCCCTATACGGGATGTTGATGATTGCGTTAGTCTATGTCCACTTTGTGCTAGTTTCTGCACTTCTGGGTTTAGTAAATAATTTAAGTCGAAAGTATTTGGGTTGACAGTATCTTTATTAAGTATTGGGATTCCTTTCATTTTTGGAATCCCAAAGTCAAAGTTGTTTTCAACTATTTTTTTAGCTTTTTTTTTAACTGTCTGAGATTTCCCTTCTTTTGCATTCTCCTTATCTTTAATTTGGTTACCAGCTTCTGGAGCTGTTTCTTGTTTATCTTCCTCTACAACAGTTAGAGGGTCTTTAACAGCCACTGAATCATCCATTATTTAGTTTATATTTAAATTTTTGTCGAATTTTGCGGATAGTTGTTGATATATAAATTAGCAGAAATGCTATGATAAAGCGATTATTTTGTGTATAATCCTAAAAGCACATAAAAAAATTTAAAAAATTTTAGCACAATTTTTCTGGTACTAGTGAAAATGAAATGGACTATAAATTCAATAAGAAATTTTACAATAATATTTCAAAGAAAAGAAAAAGCTATTTTAAGCCTAGTTTAAAAGACTTATACAATTGAATAATGGGTATTTATAATTCCACCTAAAATTATTATTAAATTTTTCCTTTTTGACTATTAAAATATAATAACCTACTTTATTCCCTTAAACTACACTAAACACCCTAACTTTTAATATTAAATATTCAACTTCCATCATAAAATATCCTTTATTCTCTTTAAATTCATTTCAAAAAAATCCACTAACTTACTCTTTACCATTACCTATTAGTCCATTCAAATTCGTTAAACTTTCTTGAACAGCATTAAGTCCTCTATCAATCTGGCCGAATTTCGACTGCATTTTTGCTGTACCTTCTATTATCGACCCTCCAGATTCCTGCATATCCTCTTTCCCTTCCAAGCCCAATTCTCTATTCGCAGTACTCTGAACTTCTAAATTTTTCTCAATATTCTTATAACTTATCTCAAAATTCTCTACAAGTCTCAGATAATTTTTCCTACTGTTCTCAAAAATCTCATACATTGTAGTAATAGTCTGCCCAATATCTACTTTCATACTTTTAGCCATAGCTATCATTTCACCCTGTCCTTCTATTTCTCTAAGTTCTTCAATCTTTTCAACAACAATAGGGAGATTTGAATTTATACAATGAATGCATTCTTCAACTTCATCAATTCCAGCATTCACAGTATCTTCTAAATGCAAAAACGTTTTTTCATTTTTTTCTTTAACAACAAGAAGTTTCTCAGATGGGTCTTCTGCCTTACTAGATTTTACACTAATTATGCTTGCACTTTCTACAATGTTGGCCAAATTGTTTTTTAACCCTAAAACTTGAGATTTGAACAGTCCTTTATAAAGATCATATTTGCGCTATTTATATTTTTACTTCTATGTCTGTAGAAAATTCATCTACTATATTATCAATCACTTGAGATATCTGAGATTTTAACCAATCAGCACCACCATCTTCAAGCATTTCTAGTTCTTGTTCTAAAGATAAGTGTAATAAGCCAGGGCATACTTCAGCAATTTGATTGCGTACTTCGTTAAATTCTTGATTAAATTCAGTCTTTGTTTCTGACATGTCTTTAATTGCATCTTTAAGTATTTGTATGATTTGCTCTTTAAAATTGATTTTGTATTTCTTTTTATAGATTACTTGCAGTGTAACTTCGCGACTTTCACTTTTCCTTTCGTTGAATTCTCCTGGGAAAACCATGTCGAGATCGTTGCATTCAGTGATCTCGAGCATATGCGCCAATTGAGAGTTTTGGGAGACTATTTTTTGTTCCAGATCTTTAATTTTGCTGATTTCCTCAGCAAATTTTGATTCGAGACCTAAAATATCTTGTTCTTTTTCGAGTAGGTCAGAAAGGATACTTAGTTTTTCCATGTCTTCTGATGTACTGAGGAATTGTTACTGTTTTACAGAGTTTTGGATAAGAGACAGTTTAGCCCCGATTGAATCTCGCTGTATAGAATTTTCTCCTTTACTTATAGAGACTTTAGATAAGGATTTATTCTTTGGAGCAGCAAAGCTCATATTTTATATAAAAGTTTAAATAAAACTAATGGTTCATTATCTTAAAGCATACTTACAAAACCTATGGCTATTGTGAGGGTGGAGAGGATATCATGCACCTGTATTATCACTTAAATCTAAGATCATAATATTCGAATTCGCCCCTACACTCTGACCAAAAGTATGTACATTAACATAGTTTTCAAATGCTTCTGAATTATAACCCAAATTCATTTTTTTATTGAACGATTAAAACTTAAAATCCTAATGATTACCAATAGAGCGTCTGCTGAAAGCCCGGTATCATATAAGTTTAGCTCTTTTAATATTATTTCTTTAGAGTATAGTTCTTTAAATGCTGTAGGATTCGCGCAATTGTTTCCTTTTAGGATTAAAGATTTAGGTTTAGGCGTCACGGCAAAAAACTGGCTTATTACTTCACTGTGGATCGGCTCAATTTTTAGCCGATTATTAGAAATATCTAGGAAGTTAATTGGGTTTTGGTGTTTTTTTAAGAGCTTGAGGATTTCTAATAGGGTTTTAGAGGTTATGTAGCAATTTTGCAAGACCAAGGATTCGATCGGTTTTTTTGAATTAAAGTAATCTCTGAAAGATTTTAGGAAGAATTTGGAACTTTTACCAAAAAAAAAATAGTTTGACAAGTCAAAAACTGCTGATCGCCGGCTTGTTAATAATTTTATTCTATTTATAGTGCTGGATTCTTCGTCTTGTCTGAGTTTTGTGTATTCATCCTGAACTTCTTTAAAATCCATTTAATATTATTCCACTCTTTACATTAATTTTCCCCTTCGCTGAGGATTTTTTTAATTTTGTTTTTATTGTTAAGTTTATAGTAAAAATCTGCTTTGAATAAAGAAATTTTCTAGGGCATGTAAATGAAATTTTAGATAAGTAAGAAGAAAAATGAGAAAGGGATGATAAATTTCGGAGATGTCAAGGAAAGTAGAGGGTTGATTTGGACGAAGAGTGATATGGTTTTAGGGATTTATAAAATTATAGTTATTATTATGATTTGATAATAAAGACTATGAAATATGAGGTGTATTAGAGATAGTTAAAGGAAAAATTGGGTTATTAGATTATAAATAATATGAGAGTAGGATTTTAAAAGAAGTAACTAAATATGTTTTTGATAGTTTTTAAAGGGATTCTGAACTTTTATGCTTTGGCTGAGTTTATTTGTATTTGAAGTCATAAAACTGCATAGATACTCATATAAATAAGCTGAAAATAATTTTATTAGTTGTTAGTAAAAGTTTTATATAGCATTTTTACAGATAAAATTTTGTGGTTGAATATTTTATTGCAAATTGATAGCAACTATATGGAATATGTTAAATTTAGTTTAAGTTTCAATGCTAATAAAATCCTCCTCATTTACAAAAAATCTTCAACATCATTTTAATATCAATATCACCTCAATCTTATCAAATGCCTTTCAAGGTTAAAAGTTTTGATTTACCATCAATCTGATCACTTTAAAATAAAATGGACCTTAAATTCAACAACCTCAGAGATGCAATCTCACGTTATAGCTTAGATAAGAGCACAATCCCAAGTCTGCTCAGACTGATTGTCCAAGACCCAGCAAAACAAGACTTAATAGACTACTTAGAGAAATACATTGAAGAAAAGGAAATAGAAATCCATGAAATATGTGCAGACCATAGTGATGAGCTGCTTAACTCTTTAGACTTAGTAAATCAAATGAGAGATGCATTCAAAACAGCCCGTGAGGATGTAGGCTACCTACAAAGCGGCATCCAAGAAATTGGGAGCTTTTTGATTGAAGCTTACAACAAAATTGAAGAGCCCAAAAAGAAGGTCCAAAACATGCAAAGCGCTTTGGAATATTTAGAAGAAATGAGCTCTGCGGTATTTCTCCTTAACAAAGCTCAATCACAAATACTTGGTTTAAGGCACATTTCTGCATTAAGAACTTTAAACAAGGCTAAGTCTTTAAGCTTTTTAAAAGAGTTTCATACAGATACTAGTAGAATAATTTTGAACATCATCCCAGCAATGGAAAAGCAAGTTGAAGATAAGATTGAAGAGAGTTTAAGTGACTGGCTAGTGAAAACTAGGAAAAAAGCAGAAGCGCTTGGGAAACAACTTTTTATACAAGCTGAAGGCCGCATAGCACTTGATAAACAGAAAAAATACAAAGAAAACCAGAAAGGTTATAAAACAAGAGAAAGTGTTATTATGGCAATACAGACAATGAAAAGTATAAGACCATCAATAAAGCCATCAAGAGAGCTAAATTCTTATATGATGACAAGACTAGCTTCAATACGGCAATCATCAAGAGTTACAACTCACAAAGCTTTTGAAGCATCAGAAGCAGCAGTGATTTCTGTAGATTTCTCAGCGCTGATCCAGTTTGAAAGTGTGTTTGAAGCTCTAGGCAAAGCAAAAGAATTCAGAGAAAAACTAAAGTATACAAGAAAAGCTCAAATACTTCAAACTATATCATATTATGAAAAACCAAGAGAGAAACTTGAAGCTCTAGCTGGTCAGCTTCTTATAGAAAAAGAGCTTTATGAGCATGATGACAGACTTAGAAGTGAAGAAGAACTTCAAGGAATCTGGATTGAAACTGTAACTCAATTAGAAAGAGCAATACAAGAGTTCATATCAGTATCAAAATCATCCCAACAGATCTTAGAAATAAAAAAATGCTCAGTTCTTTTTGTTAACTCAACTTTAAAATCTAAGTTCACACATAGAAGCTATGAGCTTTATCAATTACTTGATAAAAACCATAAATTATACAGAGAGTCATTGTTAGTGAATTTTAGAAGTGAAGCTTTGAAGATAATTGAGGTTGAAACATACTCATTTTTAAAGACAAGTGAACTTGAAGGAAGGAATTTAGAAGAAGTTGGGTTGTTTATGGAACCAAACAATGGGGTTTACCCGTTTAGTAAGTCGGTACCAGACTTAGGAGATTTAGTTAAAAGGTATGTGTGGATGGACCTTGCTTATTTAGAGTATATATTTGAGAGAACTGGTGAAGAGCTTTTTAAAACTATAGATGAACTTATGCAGTCAGCTAATAAACTGCTTTTCCAACAAATAAATGAATCTACAGTACTGCAGACAGCAATTTTAGCTATAAATACGAACTTTTTATATAAGAGTTTCAGCTATATTTATGAGTTTTTTGAAGATGTCACAGGGGCAAGTAGAGAATTTTCTGCCAGAGAAGTTTTTATTGAGCTTAAAGACAAATGCGAAAGCGCTATTTTTTCTAAAATGCAAGACTCTATTTCAACTTATATCAATCTTATTAGAGACTTTTGTCCTGAAAAAGCTGAAGCGCATCATTGGCTTAAAAATATGCTTGAGTATATAAGTAATACCGCAGGATCTTTGGAAACTTTGCTTGGGCTCCAGCTGAGTTCTACAGCTTTGTTTGCAAGTTTTCAGTATTTTTCTAATCAGATTATTAATGCACTTAAGAAAACTGATCTGAAATTTAATGTGATTTTCGCATTGTGTCTTGAAAAAGATTTGAATGTTATTACGCTTTTTACACAGGAATCACTGCTGTGTAGAAAAGTTCCAGGACTTGGAGATGCACTTGTTGAGATTAAGGAGTTCACAAGTCTTTTTGTGAATAATGATATTGAAAGTTTGAAAGACCAAGGGTTAAGAGAGAAAAGATATTCTAGGCTTGATCCTAAGAGTTTAGCTTTGATATTTGAAAAGTATAAAGAGACTAAAGGAAAGGATCCTAAGCAAAAAGTTGTCCTTGCTGTTGCTAAAAAACTTAAGGAAATTAACTAGTTGATAATTTTTCTTCATTCTTTAGAGTTGCATTCTAAGTAATGATCATCATGCTCGCGCATTTTTGTATAAGTGTCATAAATTATCACTACATAATGCAAATAGAAAAATAATAACAGATATTTAATCTTTCATTTATTAAATGCAAGTCTTGCTTCTTAATTAATAATAGTTATTATTATTGATTTATAACCAAATCAAGTAGCATTATGAGCACTAAATCGTAAATTATAGTAAAACTATACTGATCCTATAATAGGTGCGGCTACTAATGCCATTGAAGGAGTATAGAATAATATAAACACCTAATCTCTCAATACAATAGGATTCAAGCCTTAACTAAGCCTGTATATACGGAGAAAATTAGCAAAACTCATATTTGGGATAGTTTCATCAGCTCATTAAATATTGAATAATTTATTATGATTCTGTCCTGTTATGCTTGTAAAATACTTAACACTTTGAATGCTTTATAATTTTATATAAGTCAATAACCTTAAAGTTTTTACTATGAAAAAAAATCTAATTCTCTAACCCCAAATTGGAAAAAAAAATTTAAAAGAGAAAATATGATTACTAGAATGCCAGCATATACACCACCTATAATAAAATCAGCTAAGCCTCTTCCTAAATGGTTTTTAACTTTTTTGAAATGTTTATAAGAGAATATAAAGAAAAGATAATTAGATACTTACAAAAACTTAAATTATTCAATAGCAAGCAAATCGGAAAAAATGATACATTCAGGCATAGTGCTAATACTCCCAGTAATTATAGTCACAGAAAAAAATATAGAACTGTGGACATAGAAGATCTTGGTTTTCGATACATCCAAAACTCCTTATCTCACAACCTTTTAGAATATAAAGAAGTGGATTCATCCAATTTAAT